>CAKAKR010036885.1:0-19827 GCA_916700685.1 Adelosebastes latens
TAATTGAGAGCATGACAGCATGCTGACATTTAGCTGGAACACAGCTGTGCCTAAATACAGCCTCACAGAGCTGCTGACATTATACTTCATATCTTTGCTTTTTGATTGGCCTTTTTACCTGATGATATTGAGAATTCCTCATCATCTGCCCACCCGATGTTTCAAACAAATCTTGCTACATTATTTCATTCTCTCTCTTCTTCTCCATCTTGCATTGAGAATCACCTTTTTTTCGAGGTCCCGGCAGCCGGTTTGACTCGGAGGACAATCGGTTGATCCTAATTTTTCTCTGTATTTCTCTGTAGGTTTTTGTGAATTTTGCCAAGCAACAATCAAGAGAGGATGATACCATTGTGTTGCATCCAAAAGCTGCTGGGGCACAGCGATATATTGAAGCCACACCCCTCAAGTCTTTGGAGAAGTGAACTTACCTCAATGAGCTCAACTGGAAGACCAGAAGTCTTCCATTTTCGGGGCCGCCGTGTCCGAGGAATGCGCCCTATGGATGCTTGTGTGCTTCGGAGGACTGAAACTTAGTTGGTAGAACTTGAACCTCCTCTTCAAATAAGACGGTCTACAGAAGATTCTCTACAGTGTCATCATGAAGTCCCGCCCCTAGCCTGGTAGAGATAAGCAACTGGTGCATGATACTAAAAACACAGAGGATGAACCGGTTGTGTTCTCCAAATTTGAGCAGAAGAGGTCTTCTCATCGGCATTTGGCGGAACCTTTGGAACGGGTCAGTCCTCGTTGATCCATAGTCTGGTGTTAGGCCTCAAAAGGCAGTCTGTAAATGGGACATGACACACATCGTGTTTGACCGATGATCCGACATGTGGCAATACTTTGCTTTTCCAGTAAACAGGGTTAGTGGGCTTTGGATTTGGAAAGTGTGGAGCATTTATGTGCCTGGTATATGTTCCACGTTCTGCTCACCTCGTAGGCCTTGCAAACTAAATGAAACAGAGCTTGAGATTTATGACAAGGACTTTGATTGATGACATGACAAAAAAGTTCAATATCGGGGTGTAATGGGAATGTGAAGAAAGCCTAGGTCCTGTGTATTTTTTGCTTCAGATGCCAAGCAAGATAATCTTTTTTTTTTGCCTTCTTTAGAAATGTGAAACACGCACTCAGAGAAGCATTAGCCTTAGCACTTTATTCAGGCAGCTTTAATTGAAGCATCACAATTCTTACCAAGATGTTCTGCTAGTGCAGTACAGCTAATGATTTTTACAAAGTCCTCTTACTGCTATGGAATTCATTCATGTTATTTTTATGCCACCAATGTCTTGTTCAGTCTTTGCGCTTTATCATATATATGTTCAACTTTGGTAAACTGTCTGCATCCCACCAGCACTTGATGTCATTAGAGGAACACAATGTCACAAAAGTGATGTTTCTGAGTCATCATGTCAAATAAAGGTACATTTTTCCTTAAGATGTGGGTCTTTTTCCCCAGACATCCCATTTGATGTGTTTTACGCTAAAATTACTCACATTCACATTTATACAAAACAGCTTTTGACAGTTTAATAAAACCTGAGATTAGACAGTAGGGGCTGGAGAGCAACAGCAGCTATCACTGACTACCTGATAAGCCCGTACACATTAATGCCAGAAGTTACACGTCTTCTTCCATTTCTCTGAAGAAAACAATCTGAGATGTACGACGGTGAAGCTTATTATTAGCATAATTAAATGTCTGCTTTATCCTCCTGAGAGCTTAAAAGTGATGTTGCACTCCCAAATGGATGTCGTGACGTTTTAAATTCTAGTCTGCTAGTTTTGCTTCCACAGGCACTTTATTATGAGCTAGAATATGTTTTATTTCTTTCACTTAACCTGAAAAGTTTATTAGTGCTGTAAGCATTCATCATCGAAAAGAAGTGACACAGCCTATGGTGTAATAAGCCAGCTTGCAACGAGAACTACTCACTGGTTTGAATAAGGGTTGCTAAAATGCTGAGATGCCATTTTCAACCTTAAGTCAAGTCCTGAAGAAGCCAAAATATATATATATATAAAAATCCAGTGGTTATACAGCATAGAGAATATGGCCGCACAATGCCAAATCAAACTCCCAGCAAGAAACTAAAACCCATTGTTGAAACTGAACAGACTGCTTTTAACTGCTCCAGTATATTGCCATAATATTATTCCCACTCCTTTCAGTTCATAGATATAAAAATAACTTGCATAGTGCTGGCCTCAGCAGCAGCAAACGTCTTTGTTTGAGTGAAAAACACTTGTGGGGAGTGAATAAACACGCCTTATATGCTACAGTAGTTCATGTTCTGATCTCTACTCAGAGAATCAGGGGGATAATGGCCATTCGGAGGCTGGGATAGTCCTTGAACTCCCTGCTGTAGGCTCTGTGCTTCCCTTTGGCCCAGATGGTCATCTGGATGAAACCCAGTAATGCGTACAATGCCACTGGAATACAAAACATACAAGCATGAGAAGAATATACACATTTTGGTGGATTTATGTCATCTAAACGTGATGTGCTGTATACCTGGCAGACACTGGGTCATGATGGAGAAGCTCACCCAAGCTCCAACCTGCATTATGTGTCAAATATGCAGGTAAAGAGGTAAATACACAAACATGGGTGATATTTATTACCATGATGAATTACTATAATGTCTATAACCTCGTATGTGTAATTTGGACAGGATACAAAGAAAAATAGCCACGTGAAGGGGTTCTTTGTTGGCGAAGGAAACCGTCTGACCCTGAATCCTGAGATAGAGAGAAAAAAAATGTATAAAGTTTGAATAACATTTAAATATTATTTTAAGTAGTAGTTCTTTCAAAGAAGACAATATATTGTAGACACCCATATCATCCATGTTTCCATGGTGGATCAACTAAAATAGGGTCGTGTCTAGAAGGTAATTTGCAAAAAACTCTCGCGAGAAGGTTAAGGTTAGGATAGGTCGTTGGGCAGCGAGTCTTGCTAGAGTTTTTGCAAGTTTTCGCAATTTGTGGCTTGCCTTCTGGACACTACCTTAAAATAGTCTTAGCATGGAGTACTGAGCAAATGATCTAATGGGAACAAGCATATGATTTTAGATTGCTTTAGTGTATGATTTCATCACACAAAATCTAAATTTATGTCTTCAAAACTTGGCGTATTCCTCCTTTAAGTGCTATGGAAGTAAACAGGATGAAGCTCAACAACTCACCCTCTCCTTTGAGATTATTAAGAGTCAAGTGAATGGAGAAGTTTCCCAGCTCGCACATCTGGAGTAGAAATAAGGATTTCACACTTACTGTCATGCATGCACCACATATACTGAATTTATGTTGAGTGAATACCAGTATACGTACGGCAAATATGACTAATGCATAGTTGACTTGTAGTTCTCCATATGCTGTGAAGAGAGACAGGCTGGTGTTGATAAGCTGCATAAAGTAGAGAAAAACAAGTGTGTGTGTGTGTGTGTGTGTGTACGTGGGCTGACTTACATGGAGGTGTATAAAGAGGGTGGTTGATATAGTAGGCCAACCAAGCTGAGAAACCCCAGTAATAGGCACAATTCTGAGAGGAAACAAACAATACAGACGTATGAATATATGGAAACGAAAAAAGATTTGCATGATATACAATGAACCGATCGATTCAAATTAAAATAACTTGTTTACTTTGATTCAATTTCTATCTTTGAACTACTAAAACACAAACTTTAAGACCTATAATAACTTCCTCTCCTTATCAAGACACTGTGCTGTGAGACTGTTGTAAGCAGCATTCTGTATCCTGAGGCTAAAATCAGCACCACAACAGCTGGCATGGGACAGGGAAAAAGAGGCCGCACATTGTTAGAGAGGTGAGCACATTATCAGAGGCTCTCCTTTTCAAGGTTAGTCATGTCCTCACCCTGACTATTGTCCTGAGAGGCATGGTCCCATGGGAGAAACGATGCACAAAGATAGTCTCTATCAACCTCTTCACATAGTGGAAGGTGTGACAGGCACAGGCTAGTCTGAGACACAGAGAGGTGAGGATGAGGTCAGAAGTACAAGTATGTACATTTAACTGAGGCGCTTGCATTCTTGTTGTAGTACGCATACTTCATCACACTGTTTTTGCAGCAGATTTAAAATTTTAGATAGGAAAAGATTAAATTTAAATGATCCCTGAGTGCTAAATTGGGTCACTGCAGCAACAAAACGTTTGGGATTCAGCAAAAAAAAGTGCAACATACTGTAAATAATACAACACACCTGAATAATATAAACATACACAACTACGGTTGATGCAAAATAACAATATCAAGAATAATTGTATAAATAACTGAGGAGTTATGATGGTGTAAAAGATTAAAAAACAAAAAGAAATGGATGACAATAGTCAAAACTCCTCTTTGTAAGGTTTGTAAATGTGCTTGGGGTACTACAATATAATGACGAGGGAGAGAGTATGGATCAATAATCAGATCAACATGAATAAAAGAGACTTTCTAAACCATCCTTTCATAGATAGCAACATCAAATATAGATTTTTTTTTCAACAACAGTTATATTATATCATGTCATTGTAGATGGTACACTGACATGAGATAATACAGTTAGGTTTCAGATTCTGATTTCATTTTACAGAGACTGAGCATCACTCCACAATAGATGTAGTTCCATATGTAGTGAAGCATAAAATGGCAGTAAAAAAAGTACATGACAGACTTCATAAATACTAAGAGAGGTGGAGAGTGGTATCAATCTTCTCATCAAAGTCCTGACAAGAAGGTGAGTATATGCATATTTTCTAAAAACATGGAACTATTCCTTTAAATGTGGTTATTTTTCTAGAAAATACATCAAACTAATGTCTGTAAACTTGCTTCACGTCTGTCACAGTCTGCCACAACCTGCGCTATTGTTGAAGTTTCTTTTTCCCGCGTACAGTACCTGACAACAGGATGAGGACTGGAGGTGAAGGCATATTTGTGTGAGTAAATGTACGGTACTCGAAAATAGAAGAGGAGGTAGGTGAGAAGGGGCCCAATGCATTCTGCTAGAAACACCTGGAAACAAAAGAAGAGAAAAAAATAACACTTCATACTATCTCTCTACTCTGGAGCCCGGGAGGTGTAATGGAGAAAAACAACAAACAAATTAATGCTCTCAATTTAATACTTTGTGCTATTTGTGCACACAAATTAATTGTTTTTCTCTCCATGACACCTCCTGCGCTCTGTCCTCTGTACTGTACTCACATTTGTAAAAACAATATCACAAAGGTGATATCTATGACAGTGCATTGCAGCCACCCCAGGAAAAAAAACAAAAACAGATCAGTAACACATTATAAATTACATATTATATTACATGAAAAGTTTGTTATAACAAGATGTTTTTACATTATTACGACATACAAACTTATCATGTTATAACAAGAAACTTTTCTTGTTATAACAAAATACCATTTATCTTGTTATAACGTGAAACTTTTCATGTTGAAACGTGATAACTTAGTATATTGTTATAACATGAAATAACAATACAAGTGATGATCACATAATAACATGAAATGTTTTATGTCATAACAAGTTAAATGGTATATTGTTATAACAAGAAATGATTCTTGTTATAACGTGATACGTTTGTATGTCGTAATAACGTTAAAACATCTTGCTAAAACAAACTTTTCACTTTATAACATGATATTGATCTGTTTTATTTTTTCTGGTGTGGCTGCTAAACGCTTCTGTAGATATGCAAAAAAACAGAAAACAATGTGTAGCATAGATATAAATAAAAGTATGTAGGAAAAAACCGAGATATCTTGAACCAATGTTGAATCACTTGATTTATATAGTATTGTCATTACAAACACGAATTCAGCCAGAATCTCCCAAAATATAGTACCTCAATATTATGTCGGCCGACATTAAGTATATTAAATTGGCAGTAGGCAGTATATTTTTGGCATCATTGAGCAAAAATTCCATAATAACCTCTCAGCATATTGTAATTCAAGTGATCTGAGAGAAAACTAGACTTCTGCACCTCCTCATGGCTCTGTTTTCAGGCTTTAGAAAATCTAGCCCGTGATGGCAGACTTTGACCAATCACAGGTCATTTTATTGAGAGAGCGTTCCTATTGGCTGTGCTCTGGTCATGTGACCGGAACTTGACGTTGCTTCATCCGATTTCACAATGGCGGCCGCGTCACAAACTTTCTCATTTTACAGCTAAACCGTGCACTACAAGATGATTCTGAAAACATCTGAGGAGAGAAATAGACATTAACGTAACATAATATTGATTCATATTTGATCAGCGCTGCCTAGTTTGACCGTTTGGTCGGAGTTCGCGAGTGATTGACAGCCGGCTCTTATAGACAGCAGCTGGACAGTAAACCTCAGATCAGCTCTTACTGCTTGTTTTCCTCCGGTCTGTGAAATCTTGCAGATGCCATTAGGAGCACCGGAGGACACAGAGGAACAGGTTTTTTTTTCAGGTTACCTGTTTCATGTACTATTGTCACAATATAGCGACCGTTTTATAAATATAACTTTTTTTAATCATATTTGCTCCAATCTCGCCTACTTCAGCTTTAACTTGAAGTTCCAGATCTCTTTTTTTCTCGGTATTGGTACATCAGTAATCTTTGATTGTGCTCTTCTTACCATAGTCCAACCTAACTGTGGACCAAGATCTCTGAAGTACATGGTGGCAGTAGTCCCAACTGGTAGATTCTGTAAGATTTCCTCGTCTCTGAGGGATTTGTCCTCTGAAAAAGGAGAAGAACAACACAAAAAAGCCCAGGCAATATTTTATATACACAAATTCAACTTCACCTGGAATTGTACTCTAAATAGTTCTAATATCTGGTGGAAAACATCGACTCAACATCGATTATCAAGCTTTGTGGAATTGACCATATTGAGAGAATTCACAATAACAGTCATGCTGAATGTACATTTAAGCAGTCGTGTTTAAAGCCTTGTGGCTTAAACTGAGGTGTCACAGTGTTTTTAATGAATGTCTGATCAGTTTTTCAGCACACGTTCTCTCTACCTGCAGCTCATGGGGGCACAGCCTCAGATAATATGTTGCACTAATTGGATGACATTTTTAGAATATAATCAGGGGGAACTGGCCCAGATAGCTTTAAACCAAAGTCTCCACTCTGTGCTTTTTAGTAACACGATAGCCCTCACAGTCCATTCAAAGCCCCGCAACATCACACCTCATGCTAGGCCTTTCTTTATTTGCCTTTACTGTTTTAATTAGGCTAAAATGAATGGGAAAAAGGATGAACATCAGGCAGTCTAGCTTTTATAGTGAAAATAAAGGAAGAACAGACAGTGGTTTCCACAGTAATGGTTGCTCTGTAAAGATGTGGGGCGCTTTTCAAGGCTTTTATTCACCTGTGAAAGTCATTACAAATGTTACTGAACTTTCTGGGTGATTTAATTTAAAAATCTCCCTTTCAATTCACCCATTGATCACATCTAGGTTTTGATGCTTTTTACCGCGTCATTTCCCCCAGTTATGTCAGTAGCGTTGCTGGACATTTATGTCTCTTCTAAACTATGCACTTCACATTATGGACATGAACTCTTTGGGATGCTGCACTGATGTACTAAGCTGAACATGTCTCAACTTAAGTTACGCCAAAAATTGCATCAGTGTCAGATGATAAAACAGCAGCGCCTGGTCTGGTGATACATAGACATTTCTCAATAAATGACAATTAATCACTGCATACCTTTTACAGAAAGGGCTGATTATAAACTACAAAAGCTTAAAGTTGCAGTAGGCAGTATATTTTTGGCATCATTGCTGATGAATATGGCAGCATATTGTAATTCAAGTGTTCTGAGAGATAACTAGACTTCTGCACCTCCTCATGGCTCTGTTTTCAGGCTTTAAAAAATCTAGCCCATGACAGGAGACTTTGACCAATCACAGGTCATTTCATTGAGAGAGCGTTCCTATTGGCTGTGCTCCGGTTAATGTGACCGGAACTTGACGTTCTTTCAACAGAGTTCTACAATGGCGGCGGCGTCACAAACTTTCTCATTTTACAGCTAAGCCGTGCACTACAAGATGATTCTGAAATAGAAATAGGCTTTAACGTAACATAATATTGATTCATATTTGATCAGCGCTGCCTAGTTTGACTGTTTGATCGGAGTTTGCGAGTGATTGACAGCCGGCTCTCATAGACGGCAGATGGACAGCAGACCTCAGATCAGCTCTTACTGCTTGTTTTCCTCCGGTCTGTGAAATCTGGCAGATGCCGTTAGGAGCACCGGAGGACACAGAGGCACATGATTTTTCAGGTTACCTGTTTCATGTACTACTGTCACGATATAGCAACGTTTTTTTAAAATAACTTTTTTTAATCATATTTGCTCCAATCTCGCCTACTTCAGCTTTAACTGCCTCTTTCCTATTTGTATTCTAAACAACTTTATACCTGTTTTTACTTCAGGTTACCTATCTAATAATGATTACAGCTGAGAAACAAGTTCTGCGTTGCACATGACATTTACAGCTGCATTTTGCAGGAAAATAAATCTTTTGTCATAATGGCTAAAGGATAAACACACTAAAGACTATAAATAAGATCTTGGAATTGTGACGCATATGCTTACCCTAAATCACATTATGGGACTACAACAGTATCATAGTGAGCACTCAATCCACCGCTGAACACCTTACTTTTTCTTTCTGTACAAAGCATCAGACATTGGATTGTAAATAAACGAATGCTGCTCGCAGTTTACTGACACTGCCATACACTATTTGTGGGTGATGAAGTCCAATTTTTTTTTTAAAAACAGTATTAAACAGTAAATAGCTACCACCCACTGCAATTTAGAGCCACGTTTCCCAGTGCAATACTAATATACATACGGAAAATGATCACATTATGGCTACTTACTGGGATCAAGCATGAGGGCCTGTCTTGCTGTATACCAGTGAGGATCTGAGCAGATTAAACACACACATACACATTTACTGTATATACAGGGTTGGGCAGAGCTGGCATTGGACACAGATTTTGGCCTCCAGCCCAATAATAATTGATCACAATGGAATAACGTTGAGCTCTGCTGCTCTGATGGATTCTGACGGCCTCAGGCTTGGCAAACATTTGGTGACATTTCTGACCAGACACACACTGGTGACAGAAGCACTGCGGGCTTCAGAGGAGCGAACAAGAAATAGTTTTTAACCGGACATCGTCTCTGGGGAAGTGATGATTCACTCCATAGCGTAGCAAGTTTATCAGTCATCATTTTTTATCTAAGAACCATATGAATTCAAGTTGTAGTTTGCAGTAAATGTGCAATAAAAGATACAAAAAACAATATAATATCAATTGGATATCTCCTGCAAGTTTTATACAAGGGCACCCGAGTGCTATACAAGGCATTGTTATTTCACTAAAAACATAAAGGCCAGCAAAAAAACACTAAACAATATATTATAGAAGCAGAAACTGCATATGAACACTCACGTGATTTGTGAAAGAGGCTCTTGATGTCTGCTACTGTTGAGTGAGGCTCCACCTGAATGGAATACAAACATTAAGTTGTAACCTTGCTGTGTTATCAGTGAAGAGGCTGACAGTGTTTCTTGTGTTAAAACCCCAAAAGTTCACAGTCAAACTCATGCTGTGCAGCCAAAAATTGTTCCAACCCACAGAGCTTTATTTCAAATTCTATTGGATTCCAACAATACCACATTAAGTCAGGCTGAAATGTGCAGAAGCATATCTAAAACTATGCCAGAAAAAATGGACTCTGGGGTTTGAATATTTCACTCAGTGTAAACATAATATAGTTTTAATGAAAATTTGGAAGAAGCTGATAAGATTATTTTTCCAACTGTAATAAAAATAACTTTTTTTCACATTTGCTCATTAAATCCTGACAGATAATCTGTGAAAAAAATCCGGCTCTGCTGCCTCCTCCTAGTGCTCCTAATGACATTTGCAAGATTCCACCGTGCCCAAAGAAAAACATCCAATCAGAGCCGAGGAGTCTCTAACACATCTGTCAATCAGCTCTTTTATGACCCCGTTGCCATGTTGGAAAACAGCCGAGCCAAAACCAAGCACCGCCCACAGGCTGGAGTAAACTTTCTCATTGTACACTAAAATATGTTTCTGAAAACATTTGCGAGAAATAGGCATTACAGTAACAGAATATTGATTCATATTTGATCAGCGCTGCCTAGTTTGACAGTTTGATCGGAGTTCGCGAGTTTGGTGAGCAGTGATTGACGGCTGCGTTAGAGACTCCTCGGCTCTGATTGCATGTTTTCCTTCGGTCTGTGAAATCTTGCAAATGCCATTAGGAGCACCGGAGGACACAGAGGCACATGATACTACTATCAGGATATAGTTTTAGTTTGAGCAAATATGACAAAAAAGTCATTTTTATTAAAGTTACCAACTGTAGCTTTAATTTGAGCTTTTCTTAGGAGAAACAAGAGTAACAGTGTAGTCACAGCAGAATGTCAGCATACCTTATCTAAAAAACAAAGCTGCTCTTTGGTCTTGGCGTCCAGGACTCTCACCTGAAGAAAACACAATGTACTGCCTTTATAAAGCACAACACCAAGGTAGTAGATTTCACACAAACATTTAAGAGATTTTCATTCATGCCACAGATTCATTCACTGAAAATTCAGAATGTGTTAAATCTCATAATGATCTATGGACTCTACATGCCAACTCAGCAACAAAGCCACAGGCTGTAAACCCTGGATATACTTTCACATCCCTCTCAGGATAAGAGTGTGCCTATCCGTTACCAGAAGGCTGGAAATGCAGCATGTATATGTGATTAGAAGTCGACTCGATATGTATCTCTATCACACAGTATTTCTATACACCATTGCTGATTTATGTTATCAGGTTTTCTCATAAGCCACCTAGCACTTTATCTTCTTCATTAAAACCTCTTTAAAACACAAAACATTCATGATATTGCCACTAATATTGCCACTTCAGAACATACATGGTTTGAACCACATGTTATCCGTTGTACATACTGTATACCTATTGGCTCTTCTTTAGACGGCTTCTCTTGCAAGAACGAGCAATAGGGATTATAGGAAACGTGGTCTCAATTTTAAAAACCCCAAATTAAATCACCGCTCCTTTGAATAAAATATGGAGAATTTGAAATAATGATGATGCCTGCATGATATACTTGTTTCTCAAAACAAATATGATTCTTCAGTATTCTTGAATCAACCATAGAAATATGAATGCAATATGATATGGCTAAGCACAGCTGCCAATCTTCTAAGTGGCCCTGCTGCCAAGTGTGTCCAGTTTTCCTGATCAAGTCCCGTAATCTCAATCTGAATAATGAGGCCGGTTGAGTCCGGTAGGGGAAAAAAGGATTTGTGTTGTCCTGCTGCTCTCTTGCACACATCTTTTTCATCTTAATTAGACCACGTCAGTGGTGATGTACAGCATATGCAAGGAGGATGGTGGGTGGCGGCCCACAATTTGCCCTGAAAGCACTCCATACTGTGCTGCTCAGCAGAGCTGTCCTAGCTAAATTGGTTCCCTTACTGGACAGTGTAATAACCCGCTAATGGATACCTAAAGATTTGCTGAGTGCACAGTAGAGAAAGAGAGAATGAGAATGGGAGAGAGAGGGAGAGCTCTATACCATCTGCTCTTTGCTTTGCAAAAAAAGTCATCTAATCTTCTGCCGAGGCTTATTTTACAATGTTCTAGTCATTAATTATTTCTTGATTTGTGTCAGTAGCACCTTCATTTTATCTTCAAACAAGAAATAGATTTTGCAGCAAATATCTTTAAAAAATTGACACTCTCTTTGAGTTCTTGCAACCAGCAAAACCTCCCAATACAGAGATTTTCGCTAAAAAATACACAGCAATACACTTCTAAATTTAAAATATGAGTATTTCATCATGCTACTTTTTGCAGTGTGTGTTCACGCTTTGCAAGATCCGAGCACAGGGCATGCTGACGTCTCAGTAAAGGGCATCCTGGGAGACGGGTTTGTTTTGCTCTCCATGCGCGCTAACCTTCCCAACTGCGTTCTAGGGGCACATGTTGATGCATCTACGTGTTCCCGGAGAGCATCAAGGGTGTCATTAGGGCTGTGGGTTGTAAAACGGTGTGCACTCGGTCGTGCTGTGCCCTTGTAGATGTGATTATCAGACGCCCCTGTCCTCTCACGGGAACACAGGGCGCTGCTGACAGCACAGGTCATACAGAACATGTGTATATGTGCTCGTGAGGGATTTGTGTATAGGTAGTAAAGTGTTTTTTCAAGTGAACATTTATTCTCTGTATACAAAGTGTATTTTTCAAAACCTTTGACATCAAAGGTTACCCGGTTATCTCTTAGCCATAATAGCTCCTCTTAATGTGGAAGCTGATGAATGTAATAGCTGATCTTGAACTGCAGGATCATCACTTCAAACACCAAGATGATGATGAAGCTGATTAGCTGCATGTAGGCTAGCTGCCCAGCTCTGACAGCAGAAGGAGCATCAGCTAAGATGAGGTTGCTAAGGTGCTAAATAGCGTGGCTGAGTTCCCTGTGGTGTTCCATTAAAAGCTACAAGGAAATGAAGAAGGCACTTTGACTTTGGGAGGGAAAGTTTCATGAGTGAAGCTTGTTTAAATCTGCAAATTCAAGTGCAAAGATTGGTGCTAAACCTTCAGGAGTTCTTGCCTGCAGTCCACACGTCTTGAAAAGTATAGTGCTAATCTTGAGGCAGAGCAAAGGTTAAAGGAATAGTTTGACATTTTAGAAAATACGTGTAGTCTATTCATTGGAGAGTTAGATGAGAAGATCGATACAACCCTCTGACATTTCTCATTTAAACTTACGAGATCAGGCTTGAGAAACATATCTTTCTCATAAACCATCTAAATATTTGCCTTTATGTAACAGTTACAGCTTCGTTTTGTTTACTCTCACACAGAAAGTTGGACTTTATAAACTCTGCAGACACTTTAAGCTTCTTCACTATTTTTGGAATTCAGCGAGCCATACATTTGTCTTTCTAACGTGTCATGAAGCTGCTGAGCAGAAGGATCGCTCCAACATGATGAGACTGACATTCATTTTAAAAGTCATGACTGTAGCTCTTTAAGTATCCCTCAATGTGTTGTCCTCAGTGTCTGATGTCAACATGTGCTAGTTTGTAGCTGGACAGAAATCCATTAACAAAAAGATCCTCTTGTTTTTATGGTAAATGATGCTCAAAGCTAGATGTCTGAGTGACAGAACAGTGCAAAAAGCTTCTGAAGATGTTTCCAAGAATCTAAATCATTAAAACAAAGACAAAGAAGAAATTGTTAATGCAACCTTATTAATGATCTCCCAAATTCTGCTTGATCTCTATCAAATATGGCTCAAAGGGACTGTCATGCTCGAGTGAGGCCCTGTGAAACAAAGTAGGCACAAACTTTAAAGTCTCCATGAGAGAGGGTACAATCAAAAGTTTCACTTCAAATGCATTCAGTGGCGCTAATACCGTACATTTAGACTTACCTCAAAAAAGGTGGTCCGACTCATGGCGGTGGATTATTATTAAGTCCTCTGTGTACAAGGTGAAAAAAATGACCTTAAACATCAGTATAAGCAAACACACGCGCACACACTCATTCCTCACACTCATACAGAAGCAGTTCCTCTCCTTTCGAGGACAATCCCTGGACTGACCCCTTATTCTTCCCAGCCTACTTTTCTCTCTCTCTCTCTCTCTCTCTCTCTCTCTCTCTCTCTCTCTCTCTGAGATAGTGCTGGGACACAGAATCACTAGAGGCACTCCAGAAACCCTGCACATGCCCTCCCCCCTGCTTCTTCCTCCTGCTTTCCCCTCTATCTTTTTTTTCTGTTGGTATCTTTGGAGAAAAGCACTTGGCAGAGTCCAACTAGGCTCAAGTTAGCAGATACCTACCTGAGATGGAGGCAGCTGAATTGTGCAAGAATGTAAGAGAATACCAAAAATGATAAAATACGTAGGACCTAGAAATCCTTATGAACATTACCCCAAAATAATAAAGTGCACAAATATAGCAAATGGAATCCTCATTTAAATCCACTTGTAAAAATGCAAAAAATACCAAACACATGAAATATATGTAAATGTAAATGCCGTTCTATTAATGTATCCCTTGACTGTGAACCACCTCCGTCCTCAGCTGCAGTGCTGAGTTGTGTCAGCAGAAGACGAGCCCACCAGGGCAGGACTGAGCACTAAAATATCCCACACAAGTATAGAGATGGATCTACTGGGGGTTAAACTGTACTCCACATATCTAGAAGTGAAAGCATGCTTGAAGTTAAAGTTGTAGTATGTAGTTTATGAAAGAAGGCCAACTGCACAGTAAAGACAAGGACATCAATTCTCTTATATTAACAAGACTAAAAGACTGAAATGGTGTCCATGAAAAGGTGCTCTGTAAATTTAATGATAAGCTGACCATTAGAGTTTAATAATCCATCAGGGGGCTCACAAAAGCGCTATAATCCCCTCTCTGGGAATTATGAATACTGCGAATTCAATGGAAATCTGCCTAGTAGCATTTGAGATACATTGTTGTGGACCATGAACCATTATAACAGTGTTGTTCAGTGTTCAGTTGTTCCTTAAAGGAACAGTGTGTAACATTTTGGGGGATCTAATAGCAGAAATGTAATATGTAAGTGATAATGTACAGCAAGCCAGTCATTGTTGTGAAAGAATCCCCGACAGGACGATGCTGCATCCCGACGCGAAGCGGAGGGGTCTCTCATCACCCTGAAGGGGATTCTTTCACAACAATGTCCCGCTAGCTGTACATTATCCCGCTTATTACATGGCTACTTACTGAAGAAATCAATATTTTGACACAAAAACGGTCTGCCAGAGTCCGACATCAGAGCTGCGCCCATAGCAACGGTCTGTTATACAGAAATTAAAGACTGCAGAATGCCGTGATTGACCAATCAGAATTGACTATTCATCACAGCCGCGTAATAAAATATTCATAAATATGTTTTCATTGGTGTATAATCGCATCCTGAAACTAAGAATCGTGTTTTCGTTAGCTCAGAATGAGCCCTTCATATCTACATAGGGAGCGCGTCCTCTTCATCTGCCATGTTGCTCCCCGGCCTCCATGTACAGTAGCCCAGAACGGACAAACCAAACACAGGCTCAAGAGAGACCCTTTGCTGTTTTTATGTTACCTGAAGGCCACTGTAGTTCTCCGACATGCTTGTGAAACTGTGGAAACGTGAGCTGCAGAGTGCAAAACCGTGGTACCGCCAACCGCCGTCTTCCGTTGCTCTTAATGTGTTATATTATAGTAAGGATGGCCTTTGAGCGAGGCAAAATCATACACACTGTACCTTTAAATGTATTTTTGAGAACCAGCACAGCCATACACTGTATTTGGAGAGTTTCTAGTTCATGTTTTCTTCTAAACTGTCTTTGTAAAATATGAGATCAATGGGAGAAAACCCAGCTGGTGTTTCTGTAACTCAGCCTGGATCACATATATTTTCTCATTCCAGCGACGTCCCTCCGTGTTGGCTTTATTTCTACTGTATTCTCATGTGTAGAGCCTTGAAAGCAAGCGTTTATTGATAGATTGTGTGGCTATATGAGTATTTCATTTGTACTGAATGAAAGAAGAGGTGAGCAATATTAGCCTGCAATTGCACTTTGGATGGTTACATAGATGATAGCTCTTCAATGTGAACACAAAACATAGAGACTACAGCACATCTTCAGTCACCTCTTTGTTTCAGTGTGTTTAACTTAAGGTACCAGCTTCATTATCTTTTTTAAGGCCACCCAAAAACAGTAATTGTGCAGGTCAGGGTGGCATCAAGATGATTGTTACAGTGAGACAACATTTGAGTGTCTGTTCTGAGCATAGTTTGTGTATACATGGCAAGGCTGAACCTGTTTTGACAGAAGGCTTTATATGAGATGCATTCAGACCTAAGATATGAGTAAACACAAACAAAAGACTGAATTATGAATGACTGAAGCTGTTTTGTCTCAGATACAAAGTGTCATTTGTCAAACACAGCCTTGGTGAGAAATGTCTTCAAGCGTTTTATGTTTTCCTTGCCTGCATAGTGATGTTTTCCCTTAGCCTGCTTTGCCCTCTAGTCTTTCATATGTGCTTGCTCAGCTGTACAGTATTTGTCTCCACTTGTCCCCTTCAAGAAATGGATTCAGACAATGAAAATCAAGTTGAGCATGTATTCACTCTGTTGTTGTGCTGCCTGAGGGGATTCAATTTGTGGAAAAAGGGTAGATACAGAGCTGGACCGGACCCTGAAGGCCTCAGGCAAATGTAAAGCAGGCAGGACTCAGTGAAGAATGTGACAGAGAGACAGGCAGCAAGAAGACATGTGTTGATGAATGTAAACATCTGTTATTCACAATGTCAGGCTATAGAAGGAGGATTCTTTGGATGTGTGACATTTATGTGAGAGAAATGAAGGCAAAACATGCAGACATTTTAATCTCCTCATGCAGCCTCACCTAAAAATACCACACTAACAGGCAGCAGCCTAAATGCATTCTAGCAAACAGCGAAAATATCTTTCTGTGGACTCTGTGAAATGAATACATATTATAACTCAGGAGAGCTTGTAAATTAGAAACCGTACCCCTTTTAAAACCAGACCTCTTTGAAATAGCAGGTAATTGGTACCCCTGGAGGAGGTCAAATTATACGTTTTCTTCTACTTAACTGTAGCTTTGTGGTGCTTTGATTCATGGAAAATGGCTTTGAAATTTCAAAGCTAGGTAAGGAATTATAGTGGATCTGTGATGAAAAATTATATTAACCTAAGAAAGTAGAAGGATGAAAGATTTTTTTCATACATTCAACCTTTTGTGACTGAGTCATTAATTACCATGACATCAGCTACTGTATGTTGATTCTTAAAGGACACTCACACCTGAGCGACTGCCAGAGGAGTGTTGATCCTGACTGACTGATTAAAGACCTAAATGACCTAAATGCTTATTTTCTGGCCCTGTCACACAGAAGTTTGTGAAATAGTCACAAAATTCAATGTATTGATTCGTGTACATAGACATGAATTTAAATTTTTTTTCGTGATGGTAAGCACGTGCATCGTGTTCCAAACTAGCCGCTAGGCAGGTACAATGCAAATGTCTTACTTGGTGACATCATCATGTTTTGGAAGAAAAGGCGAGACTTCATGCAAGGCGTTTCAGGCAGTTCAGGAGCAGAGACCTTTCACATGCACAAAAAACTATACAACACACCAAAGGAAAGGGAAAAAGCACAAAAGCATAGTACGTCCTCTTTAAATAGGCAGTGTTCTGCAGCATGTGTTTGATCTTTTGTCTCACACCACCATCAGGTCAAAATTCCCCTATAAAGTGACAGTAGGCAGTATATTTTTGGCATCATTGGGCAAAAATTCCATAATAACCTTTCAGCATATTGTAATTCAAGTGTTCTGAGAGAAAACTCAGACTTCTGCACCTCCTCGTGGCTCTGTTTTCAGGCTTTCTAGCCCGTGACGGGAGACTTTGACCAATCACAGGTCATTTCATTGAGAGAGCGTTCCTATTGGCTGTGCTCCGGTCATGTGACCGGAACTTGGCGTTCCTTCACCAGATTTCACAATGGCAGCAGCGTCACAAACTTTCTCAATTTACAGCTAAACAGTACACTACAAGATGATTCTGAAAACATTTGAGGCGAGAAATAGGCATTAACGTAACATAATATTGATTCATATTTGATCAGCGCTGCCTAGTTTGACCGTTTGGTCGGAGTTTGCGAGTAATTGACAGCTGGCTCTCATAGACGGCAGCTGGACAGCGGACCTCAGATCAGCCCTGACTGGTTGTTTTCCTCCGGTCTGTGAAATCTTGCAGATGCCGTTAGGAGCACCGGAGGACACCGGAGGACACAGAGGCACATGATTTTTTTCAGGTTACCTGTTTCATGTACTACTGTCACGATATAGCGACCGTGAGCCCTGATCTTTCCTCTAGCAACACAATCAGGCCAAAATTCTCACTTAAACGCGAGAAATATCAAAATCTAACAGGCAGACTGTCATAAAATCTGCTGAGCACATTCAGGCTTCCCAGAGGATGAACCATGTCCATTTCAGATATTCCATGATCATTACTTGCATGGTTGGAAACTAAACAGTGGTTTGACACATGCATAGAAAAAAATGCAGAGATTTATAGAGTGTCAGTTAACTTTAAAATGGAAGTAAGCTCCATACAACACATATTGGCTATACGTCCTCCACCCTCAAACGTGCTCACAGGCTTCCTCCATATGGGATGACACTGTCCTCTGCTGGTCGGTATTTCCTGTACCTCTGATCATTATCTACTACTGGACACTTCCAGTTTTCAATCACATTAAAGCTCCAGCCACAGAGCTAATGACCAAATAATGGGTTAATTGATTTTTGAGTTACTTTCATGGCAAATACATAAATCTTTATAATTAAGGCACCGGGATCATGTCTTTGCCTTTTAATGCCATTTTTTTGGTCTATTTAAATATGCAATTCAATTAGCAGAGAATGTGTGACGGTTGTGGCCTTTAATAGATTTTAAATGTAATATTTTTATAGTTCAGTTGAAGGAAAAACTTTTTCTGAAAAAGAAGTTTGTGCAGCCATAATGTTTCTCGGCAGTTTAAAGCTCAGTAATGGCAGTTGTCTTCTATGATCAAAAGTTGCAGTCTACAGTACATCACAGCCAGGGCATGTCGCCTGCTGGTCCGGAGGGTCATTATTGACTTTTCCATCAGTCTGCATCACCCTCTAACCTCTGAGGATGCCATCTCATTGTAGTTTGGGGACTTTTTTTTAAACTTGTAGTTGTTGTTGGTCCTCTAAATGAGCAACCCACAGTCTGGTGCTGTGATGTGGAGTTTGGATGGAAAGGGGCTAGAGGCTATAGCTAAATGCAATTGGCACACAGCAGGGTGAGGGGCTGTGATGGTGGCTGGCTGGATATCTTCCTCCATTCTTCCTGCAGAGATCTGAGGCTGTGTCTGTACATATAGTACACACGTATCTGTGTGATGCTTGAAGAAAATACACTGTGTATGTATGCATGTGTGTGTGTGCATTGATGATATTACAGAGTGGGCACCTTTAAGTGTTTTTCATTTATTCCTCAAGGGTCCATGAGGGCACCTCTCTAATTTCCAAACGGTGCAGCTGCTCCTGGAGACATCCAATTAGTGACCGCATGAAAATGATTAGGGTGTTGAGTGGACCTGAACCATACTGTGTGTTACCAGGGTTATTAATGTTTTCTTTGAACCCTCCTCTTGACTTTTTTAAAATTGCAACACCCTCCCCACAGCAAGTTTAAATAATATAACAGTGTTAAATTGGTATAACTCATTTAACCGTGGACCCTAATTTAAACCTCAATATTTCAATGGTGCTTCTAATGTGCGTCACCATTGTACACATTATAAAAACCCTGATACAGTACAGACACATAACTGTTGCCCTCTACATATGGCAAAGTGCACCTTTATGAACCAAATTTGTCTTTTTAATGTAACTATTTATGCCACTATTAAATGCATAGCAAAGAAAGGCTGGAATAAAATATAAATTTAGGATGAGAAATGGCATCCTTACCTCCACATCCCATACAATCCTACACAAAAAAAGTCAGGCTACAGCCAATAGAAACATTTTCCGAACTCTCTCCTCCCTTAAAGGGACTATTTGTAACTTTTTAAGCGTATAAATGTAGCGGGTCGCCACACATGCGCGTTCGCATATGCGCGCTCGCGTGTGGCTGGAGCCTCGTCTCCGCTGC
>CAKAKR010036885.1:19847-54743 GCA_916700685.1 Adelosebastes latens
ACATTATAAAAACCCTGATACAGTACAGACACATAACTGTTGCCCTCTACATATGGCAAAGTGCACCTTTATGAACCAAATTTGTCTTTTTAATGTAACTATTTATGCCACTATTAAATGCATAGCAAAGGAGGGCTGGAATAAAATATAAATTTAGGATGAGAAATCGCATCCTTACCTCCACATCCCATACAATCCTACACAAAAAAAGTCAGGCTACGGCCAATAGAAACATTTTCCGAACTCTCTCCTCCCTTAATAATTATAGTCTTTAATTTATAGTCCCAGGATACATTGATCATTAAAAATCAGTCGCCCATTTCTAAACTGGATTGCACTCCGCCCATTTAGTGGCATAGAAAGGTTGGAGGCCCTGCAGCAGTTCTCCCACCTGGTCCCCATGTGAGCATCTTATGCCACTGCTTGAAGGGTTCCAGAGGCATGGATTGGAATACAAATGAGCCTGGTAGTTGGCATGCCTGATGTATAACAGTCTGCGTTGCATTAAAACTGGTGCACGCTTTAAGTTATTTATTTATTAATTTTATAGTCCAACAATTACGCTGTTCAACCTCTTTACACTGCAGTGTGCCTGCTGCAAATTGCAATCTATAAACTAATCTACAGTATAGAGACTATATATTAGTCTTATATGGTTGACTGCACATTATTTGATCGTGCTCTCCAGTACAAATGGTGTTCCTCCAGTAGGGGGAGATAGTAACTCAGCACTAGGCGGTACAGGTATCCTGCAGAATCAGTTATTGGACAGACCAGGGATCTCTTAAATTCTTAAATTGCTTTCTTTCATGTATTTCTGTTTGATCATCTTTCACATGTTCTGCTTTGTGTCGAGGTATCTGGCCCATCAGGGAGTCTAGTATGCCTACCTTCTTCTTCTATTCTTCTTAATGTTTAGACGGAGTGAAGTGGACTGAAAGTGAATTGTCTGCAGCAGGTGAAAGTGAATCTGATCAAGTTTTAATGTAGTGAAGATTTTTTTACTAGAGGAGAATTTCCACTTTGGCTACTATGAACCAAGTTTAATGGAGAGTAATTAATACATTGCATCATTACACAAACAAGTGAATGATATCAAACAAGTTAATGGTAGGAAATAAACCAAGAGAGAATAATACATGATGAACTTGCCTTGTTTTTATATAAATTTTCTATCTGTAGTAATTACTAATGGCTGTGTGACATTTGAATATTTGTATATAGTTAAGTATGAATTGTAAACATTGTACTTTTGACTCAATCAATACATAAAGACATACAAATGGAGGAAAATGAAAAAAGGCAAGTTGAAGTCATCACTTCATGTTATGTTTATCAGATGAGTTTGAATTATAAGTAGAATCGAAGTAGAAAGTTTTGAAAGTATTTTATTGATTCCTCAGCATAGCGACATACTCCTGTATAGAACGCTTTCGCCCACGCGTCACCAGTAAACTAAGACACTAATGTATATAAGCCACCTTTTTATTTCAATTTCTAGAAAACTAATGGGTTGTTCAAAAGAAATCTGTGAAACGACCTTAATCAAAATCCATTTGCAGGGAAAAACAGCAGTGTAAGTCATTCACCACAATGTCACAGTGATTGATTTGTGTTCTGGCTGCAAAACATATTGCTGATGAACATGATTGTACATGAAGTACCCTGATCCAACACCATCTAATTCAGACCAAATCAATTCCATTTTAGCCAAGAAAAGTCTCGCAGAATACAAACATGAAGAATCTGACCTGATCTAACAATAACTCAGAGGTGATGCAGAGGTCAATATTCATTAAATGTGAAATACTTTGCGAATGTTACTGCTAGCTGCTCACTTTCTATGCATTCTTTGTGATTGGACTGGACTCCATCACATATACAAAACAAAAAAGTTACCCTCTAATATTATACATAATCATCAGGAGGAGTTTGCCCTGAGTAAACAAGAGAGGCTGCGACGGTAATGTCTGTTGCTAACAACGCTGAAGTCTGCACCACAACAAAGATGAAGGGAATGTTTCGCCACATTAACTGCAGATATGAGGCTCTCATAAGGAGGGATGTCATCGCTGCTTTTTGTTGCCTTGTCAGAGCTACAGGGAAAAGATATTACCATTGCCGCGGAAGAGATCCCAAGTAATCAGTCAACATATTACGATGTGTCAGTGCAACCTCACACATCATTGTTTTCATTAGTTTTACTCACGTAATGTCATCGTCATTGTCCAGACAGATGGCAAAGCAGTCGGTTGGCAACGGCAGCCAACTTATACAAGTTTTATTGCAGACCCCAGACAGTGGAAGAAAGCAGCAGCTTAAACCCCCCCACCCCCATTCTCAAATCTTGCAAGAAAATCCATCTTTATCCTTTGGCATCTGATTTTTTATGATCATGTGGTTTTGTGTGTGGCCTTTAGTGTTTGGCCTATGTATCTTTAATGTGTATACACACAACCATAGCGTTGCTTTGTAGGGCATTTTTTTATAGTTTACTTTATAATTATTTTTAAGCCTGGTCGCACTAAGTGATGTATGAATGACATGGTAATTGCAAGTCATTTAGCGTGCAATAAGAATGCCTTCTTTGCTTTTGGCATGTCATTTCTACGCCTTGTAATCTGTACTGACTGCAATGTAAATGCATCCGCGTCAATATGCTACTTGTGACGTAGAATAAGAAGTGAGAAAGACTGCTGATGGTGGGGGAGATGTATGGGTCCAACAAACACAGGACTATCAACCAGGAGACCGGTGTTCGTGTCCCAAAGTGTTGTTGAGTTATTTTGAAGTGACGTTTGTGACGTGTTTTCCATACTTCTGTTATATGTTATAGTGTATGTTTCTGTACGTATTTTATGCCCAACCATGCCGTTTGTCCTAAACCTAACTAAGTGGTTTTGTTGCCTAAACCTAACTGTAGCCGTTTCAGTAGTTTTGTTGCGTGGCGTAAAAATGACTCGCGAAAAAGCTAAAATGGGTTCACATGACCCACAAGGACATTCCCCTTGTAATGTTGTACTATTTATATGCCTTCCCATGAGATGAGGTTATAATCTATTGACATTGCAGCAGATTGAGTATTGTTAACACAAAGGTCACAAGTAGTTACCGACCTTTAAATCAAAGTATTTTTGTTGGCTGTAAATGTAGTCTTTTTCCTAGATTTTTTCCCCTCTGATAGTTTAACACGTAAAGTGAGTCGGGTGTGAGAAATATCTCTTCGCTTCTCTGGCCCCTCCATCTTTTATTGAGGTCCTGACTTCTCATGTTTTTGTTGCACTAGAATGGATTTCAGCACACATCTATCTATGTATGTGTTTGTTGATCTGGTGGGTGCTGAGAGATCTAGGACGAAGCACCTGACGGCCTTTGGTCCTCTCTGTAGCCTTTACCCAGAATCATCATTTTTGAATTTTGAAAGAACTATTTCAAGAAATGTTTCAGTTATTTCTTCTTGCTTTCACTGAGTAATGAACTTGATTTGGATAAAATGGAGCTGAACTGACCTCTAGAATGGCTACATACAGTAGCCTACAGGGCCGTAGAAAGGTTTTTACAGTACTGAGGTTGCAAGTCTGTCCCCCACCTCCACACATCTCACCATTCTTTATTATTCAGATTGTTTATACATTCTTTATTTGATAAGCGGCTCAGTTGTATTTTCTGCAAGATTTATTTAAATATATTTGCACATTCTTCTAGAAATTAACAACAGCTTATAAACTCCATCTCTAGCTACAGTAACACACCTGTCTCTGAACATTGTCTCTATTTTACCTATAAGCTAAAGTAGGCGAGATTGGAGTAAATATGATTAAAAAAAGTTATTCTTATAAACTGTAGCTATATCGTGACAGTAGTACATGAAACAGGTAACCTGAAAAAAATCATGTGCCTCTGTGTCCTCCGGTGTCCTCCGGTGTCCTCCGGTGTCCTCCGGTGCTCCTAACGGCATCTGCAAGATTTCACAGACCGGAGGAAAACAAGCAGTAAGAGCTGATCTGAGGTCTGCTGTCTATTAGAGCCGGCTGTCAATCACTCGCGAACTCCGACCAAACAGTCAAACTAGGCAGCGCTGATCAAATATGAATCAATATTATGTTACGTTAATGCCTATTTCTCTCATCAAATGTTTTCAGAACCATTGTAAAATCTGTTGAAGGAACGCCGAGTTCCAGTCACCTGACCGGACCACAGCCAATAGTAACGCTCTCTCAATGAAATGACCTGTGATTGGTCAAAGTCTCCCGTTTTTTAAAGCCTGAAAGCAGAGCCATGAGGAGGTGCAGAAGTCTAGTTATCTCTCAGAACACTTGAATTACAATATGCTGAAAGGTTATTATGGAATTTTTGCCCATTGATGCCAAAAATATACTGCCTACTGCCACTTTAATACCAGGAACCTTCCTACATATTTTTTAGGAAAACGATGAACCTGTGAAATAAAGTGGAGTAGTTTTTATTTCCCAACAAGAAGGTATAAATTCCTTTTGCCATGCTGCCAATAATATATTTTTGGTATATTCCTTTATTTCTTTCTTTGGCCTTGATTTATTTGAAACAATTTGTGCTGTAGATACAATCCAATCAAATCATCTTTAATCAGTTTTACTCTTCAAGACAGAAGGGAGCAGAGGAGGAGAGACAGAAGAGACACAAATAAAGCACTTATGTGTCCAGGATATTTCCTTTTCCAGTATGTGAGCCAAGAGCCAGTCAAGTGACTGTATCAGTCCAAGTATAGCACTTCATGTCAAACAGCAGCTACAGCAGCCCTATCTGCACTTTTACGTTTATCTTTCAAAATTCCCATTTCAGTAAAAAAGATAGTTACTGTACCAAAGTACAAAGTGAGCATAATATATCTGTGTGGGTTTGATAGAATTCTGACTTTCAAAGAAAACTGTCTTGATTTTTTTGGGATAAAAAAGCGTCTACACGCTGGAATTTTAACATTTCATTAAGCATTTTCAACCACTCAACAATGGTGCTGCACTGCACTATAAGTGAAGTGGTCAACATATTCTCATACAGTGGTTCATATGATATCTTACGAAAAAGTTCTTCTTCTTTTTTTGTTCGTTTTGGTTTTGAATGTAACACGTGTCAATTTCTGCTTGTTACATACATACAGTCTTTTCAAAATAAACTTCCATCTTCACAGGAAACAATTTCTTCAGGTTTAGCCAAGAAAGCTACTTAGTTAAGTTTAGGAAAAGATCGACTTGGTTAGGATTAGGCAAGAAAACTACTTAGTTAAGATTAGGCAAGAAAACTACTTAGTTAGGTTTAGGAAAAGATTGTAGTTTCGCTTAAAATAACTCCGGAAGTGGTGTTACTTAAGTATGTAACTTATGTGACAAATAAATCAACGTTGGCATTCGCCGCTATTTATATTTCATTGTTTACCATTATGTTGATTACACACAAATTGATTTCGTGGAATATACACAAATCACAGTGCATTACTTTTCGTAGGTATAAGTGTTGGCCTTGTAAAGCTTTCTATCACCAAAGCTTAAAGGGACTGTTTGTAACTTTTTACACGTATAAATCTACCGGGTCGGTTTCCCATGTGCGCTCGCGTAGGGCTACGCTGTTCAGACCGCTCCTCTGCCTGCTTGCCTTTACTCACACAACGCGCGCGTTCTCGCTCCACCTCACGTTCATGCGCGCACACTACACACTGCAGAAGACTTAGTTTAGCTCTGAGAATATCTAGTGAATGTACAGTGGACGTTTGTGCAGAAATAAATGCTGCAGCTCCTCCAGACCAACAGAGGTTTTCCGTGTCTTGTGAAGTGATGGGGCTCCGCAGCGAGAAACGTTGTTGTCTCTGACCGGGTGCCGGTGTCTCCCTCGGGGCGCAGTCGGAGACGATAACGTTTCTCTTCCTGCTTCAGCCCCGGAGGCTGAAGTAGTAAAAAGCCAACACTAGGATCAGCATTGATTCATGGAGAGACCTTCGTCTGGTCAGCTAACATTACTGCCAAGCAGGTGAAATATAGACTGATATTGTGGGTTGAGCTGAACTGTATCGCCTCACTGTTTTGAGCGATGCTCGTTCATGTCTATGTAGAGCGAGCAAGCGCGAACCAGACGCTGACTTTCATTGACTTGACGGCCACAGGTGTCAGTGTTAACAAGCATTTCTGAAAGTTACAAACAGTCCCTTTAAAAGCTCCATTTTCAAGCCACAAAAGTAAAAAACAAAACTGTATTGTCATTCCAGTAAGTGTTTCCACTTAGACATTTTCATGGAGCTCTTGGGTAATTTTAACTTGCTAGCTTGCCTGCGTCTGGCTATCGGTCTGTAGCTAGTGTGTCCAGATCCCAACAAATGAAATGTGGAACAAAGAGTGTGGGACACGTTACCAATGTTGAGAGATACTCTTAAATTTTGATATAATGTCTAACCTAAAAAATAAACATTTCTACCCCTTACTTTGTAATATCTCTATGCTTTGCCTGAATGCATCCATTGATTGGCACATCTCTTTTTGAGCTAAACGTTTCATTTGAGACTCTATGTAGCTTCCTGTCCTGTTCCTTCCTTAATCACCTTTACAGGTAGGAGCCATATCTGCCACATATCATAATACTCGGATGAGTAAGAGTTTAAATTATTCAACATAACTAAAATGATCTGTGACATCTACAGCAGCAGCAAAACGGTTGTTAGGATTTCTAAGCAGACATGAGATTAGTTAGTTGAGTTTACTTCTTGCAGATGCATGCACGTGTCAATCTGAAGGGGAGAAACAATAGCTCCGACCTTGTGGTGCAGTGGCACAATGGGGTTTTAGTCCTATTCCTTATCTGCAGCTTATAAAAGATCCGAGTCAATAATAATAAACCTCTTATGCCAGTTTTCCTTCTTCCTGTGACTGTGAGCTCGGTTTCACTCTGCTCTCTCTCGATCCAATAACTACAACCATACGCTGGTTAAGGTGAGGTTTTAGGTCATTTGTACATTGACACCAGTAATTCTTACTGTGATTAGGACTCTCTGAAGTAGCTCTGTGTAGAGTTACACAATAATGATGATGATCCCATAGTGGTAGTATGTAATCATTGAAAAGTAGTGTACCAAGAGTTAAATTGATATTGTTTTGTCATTGCAGTTGTTTTTCTTTTATTTCTTTAAACTATTAAATATTTTTTGTTTATTGGTAACTTGCATCAGTTATTGAAATTACCAACAGAAAACATAGATATACAGAAATGATACTGTAGCTGCTCATAAGTTTGTCTCAGATTTGTTGAAAAATATCAAAAGTTGTGACCAAATCAAATACAATACACAACAATAATAACATTATGTTAAGCTGTGAGTGCTTGTGTGGTTGATTTATACTTATATTAACAGCTACATAACAAAAATGTATTTTTTTGACATTATACCAATCCTAATATTGTCGATATTATTGCTTGATTTAGCAAATGATGCGTCCGATTTCTTCTATTACAGTCAATTGCATGTTCTTCCTGTGTCTGCATGGCTTTCCTACAGGTGCTCCACTCCAAAGACATGCAGGTAGGTGAGTTTCTAATGTGTCCATATAAATGTAAATGTTTTCTATCTATATGTGATTGTTCAAGGTGGTGCCTCACCTCTCCCATGTGAGCAGAGACAGGCGTAGGATTGCTTCATTATCCTGTTGAGGATAAGTGGGTTAGACTAAATATATATAGATTAATGAATCAGTGGCTCAGTATAGTGACATGTACTGAATGATAACCAGTAAAGCATACTGTTGACACTCTAAAATGATATCTTAAACCAGCTATTTGGCTCCTTTGGTGCAATGGACCAACCTGTAAACACAATCTGACACATTATCACCTCACAAAGTGATTGTGATGAAGCGATATCTATTCAAACAGTGCAGGAGTGCTACTGCCTTTGTGTCTTCCTCCACCTGGCTTTTTTTTTTATAGAGCTAAGAAAAGAATGTCAACTTCTTCTTTTTCCCCTTCAGGCTCTGCTGCCGTTGGTGGCTCTGTAACAATCTCTGCAGAGAAGACCTCCTCCCTGGCTCCTCCTGCAGACACAGCTCCAGCTCCGTTGGCTTTTTTTTATCCTCTGTTTCTTGTCTTTTGATGGGGATGTTAAGGTTATGTGGAGTCCCTTCTCAAGGCTCGGTGTCTGCCGCAAAGCACACAGTATAGGCTTGAGATGGTTTATGATCTCTGTGGCTACGAGGCTGCAGGCCACCAAGGCAAGCTTAACATCCTCCATCAGACCCTCTCTAGTCAGCCAGGTGTTAGACAGAGCCTCCCCCCAGAGTGCCTTGCAGTGACTGGCACAGTTCCCGGATCAGTTGGATTCCTTGCTTTGGGTATTCAAGGTATTTCAGGTTTTGAGGGAAGACTGTTTTTTTTCCATATTTCTTTCTGCTCTCTGGAACAAACTGGCTGATGACCTGCGATCTGTCACAACTTGTGATTAGTTACAGCTGTCATTTTAGAGGCGACCATTAAATTGAAGGAATAGGTTAACATTTAGAGAGATATAGATGTGATGATTGATAATAATCTCATGTCTGAACGTCAAATATGAAGCTAGAGCCAGCAATCGATTAGCTTAGCTTAGCATAAAGACTGGATGCAGGCGGAAACAGCTAGCCTGACCTATGACCAGCACCTATTCTTTTGACTAATTAACATATATATATATATATATATATATATATATTAACATATCTATACAATATAGCAAAAATGTGCATTATAGGGTAGCCATGAAATTGCTCAAAACATGAGATATGTAATCAATTAAGTAATAAGTAAGTAATTGATGTATATGAATAGGCAAATCTGGTAAATTTTTTCACTGGATTTATATTTTTTCTTACAGCAAACAAAGATGACAACCGGCAGCAGATACTGCAATGCGTACACAGGCACTGCCACACTGGGGACTCCTGTCAAAAGAGAGATGATCACGTTGATCCATTAAAGGTATGGTACCGATGCCAGAGATGGAAAATCCTCCTGTAAACCATAAAGCAGTATAATTAGTGCAGACAAGTTGTCATTATGTGCTCTTCTATCAACAACATTTGCCATAAAAATGTTTGATACCTCATGAATCTGTCTATTTTGCAATGAGTCATGATTAGAAACAAAGGCAACAAAAGGTAGATGCTCATGCTCAGATCACATACACCCAAATATAAATGAACACAGATTACTTTCTTCAACTTGTGAGTTTACCGGATTGAGATCCCAGAGGTTAACTCCTCTTGGACATGGGTCAACCTTTATAAAGCTAAGATAACCAGGGTGATTAAACCACTAATGAACCTCTATGAAACCTGCCAAAAGATGGATTATACACCGATCAGCCATAACATTAGGACAGCATGGGCACCCTGACCGGTCTGCGGCTACACAGCCCCATACGCAACAAACTGTGATGCACTGTGTGTTCTGACACCTTTCTATCTGAACCAGCATTAGCTTTTTCAGCAATTTCAGCTACAGTAGCTCTTCTATTGGATCGGACAACACGGGCCAGCCTTCGCTCCCCACGAGCATCAATGAGCCTCGGGTCTGACCCTGTCGCCGGTTCACCCGTTTCCCTCTTTGGACCACTTTTGGTAGGTCCTGACCACCGCAGACCGGGAACATCCCACAAGAGCTGCAGTTTTGGAGATGCTCTGACCCGGTCGTCTAGCCGTCACAATTTGGCCCTTGTCAAAGTCGCTCACATTCTTGCGCTTGACCATTTTTTCTGCTTCCAACACAAAGTTCAAATTTCAAAATGTTCACTTGCTGCCTAATATATCCCACCCACTGCCAGGTGCCATTGTAACGAGATAATCAATGTTATTCACTTCCCCTGTCAGTGGTCTTAATGTTATGGCTGATATATTATATGTCCAATTATGAACTCCACATCCTCACAGAGGATTTACATCAGATTATCATGTATAATTTTACTTAACCAGGAGCGTACCTCACTGAGATTAATCTGTGTTACAGGGGTGTCCTGGCCATGATAGCAGCAGCACATAGAGATTCGGAAAAATATATCGCAGACTTATAATAAAATAGATACAATATAAAGAGAGTAATCAATAAACCGTAAAGTTGCAGGCAATGAAACCAAAACAATTTGAAAGAGGATAAAATGACCTGGAAAGCGAAGGGAACTGCAAAGTCGGGTGACATTTATCTGTGGGTTTGTCACTACGAGCAACACCTTTACACATACTGTAATCATTTTTCCCATCATTAATATAAAAATATTGATTAGCGCAGCTTTAAGTAAAAACATAAAATGGTTAAATAGAGATCATAAAACTGTTTTGAACTGTTTAAAACTGTTTCCTGAAGGGATCCCTGCCAAGTTCTGCTCAATAACAGATGCATCTTGGTGACAGCCTGCTCAAACAGCAGGATATTCTTCATTCTTTTCAGACCAAGGCACAGATGTGTGGCTGGTAATGCTGATAGCAAGTTAAAATAAAAAAATACCACGTGAAGCACATTTGCTCTAATCTGTCTATGCCATAGATGTAAACAACAGCTATCATCTCAAATGGTTGGGAATGTTTAAAAACTGAGATGAAATTGAGAGAAAAACAGAAACCACATTTGAAAAGTCACTACAGTACACTCATTACTCGAATCAAATTCATACTTTTTTAAGTCACCCAGGCAGTTTTTCACTGTTAACAACAATGGCAGCCAACAAAATGCTTCACAATGCTCAGTGGGACTTTGAGATATGATCAAATCCAAGACCTTGACCTATGGGCTTACTGTGAATGTTAGCAGGCAATGGGCTGTTGCACTCCTTGTTAACTAAGAGCCACCTGGGAGAAAGTCTAGGTGTTAAACTGCAAGAAAAGAGTCAAAATGAGGAAATAGAAATGACCTTCTGGGCAATAACCAGCAGCGTGTAGTAAAGGTCAGAATCAGGAAAATGGAACAGCAAAGACAGACATGGGAAAGTGAAAGCCACTGGCACAAGATGTTGAGACGCACACAGAAAGCAGAAACTGAAAACCATGCATTATGTCAAGCAACGAGAGAGGTAACGGATAGCTGAGAGAAAATGACAAGCCACCCATGGAAGCAGATTTGGAAAGAGTGAAGCACACGTGAAGGCAACGAGGCAGCAAGAGACATCAGATAAGAAGCAGCAAAACAAGAGCACCTTAATGGATAACTTGAGAATTCCTTTAGAGGAGAAACACAATGACGCTGAACGAGACAGGACAAGGACAAAGTATGTGAAGAAAAAGACAAATTACAGATAAAATGTGTTAATTGTGCACAGAGGAGATTAAAGTGAGTAGTAAAAAACAACAGAGAGACTATTCGAGGAAAAACTGAGTGAATTAACAATAGAAAAAAGTCTCCCAGAAATATTGTCAGCTATGGGAAGAAAAAAAAAAGAAAGGACAAAATTGTTATTATCATGATTATTATTATTATTATTATTTTTTTTTTTTAAAGTACCCCAGTGTGTTTTGTGTTGTAATCCTAAAGTGAACAGAAATACCACAACTAGTGCCACATGGCGATACTTTGTCAAGGACCTGCCACCTGCGTCTGTCCCAGCTAGAATGCTGGGGGGAAATTACAGATGCCGTCTGAACAGATGGCTCCCTCTGTGACCTCACAACGGTGGTCTTTATTCAGCTGTGACATGCCTGCTGCTGTGGTAAACATGTGTCTTTGCTGTAGCAATTTTTCCATGCTGAAATGAATCTTTTACTCAGTCTGTAGTCCTTCAAGGCGACTGTATGTGGGCTGTCCGTTCTTTTCTTCAAGCAGGACGACACATGAAAGTATCCCATCCAACAAGTGTTTAAAAAATCAGATATATTCCAATTTTTCCAAATACAAATACTACTGGTACTGTATCCGTAGTCAGAGAAATATATTGGATTTTATTTTTGCAAAGCATGAGCAGATGTGGCAGCCTATTTACCCACAGTATTGAGTGTATCATCGCCTTCTCCTTCTGAGATCTTGGCTACAGAATTGTGAATTTCCTCTTCCTCACTCATGCATATAGCAGTGTTTAACATGCATTATCCTGTTTGATTTACAGTAGAAAGTCCTCTGCAGGGTGCCTGTAGCTTACTTTTGTTATTGTGCTGTGGAAACCTCCAACTCCAACCAACTTAGACTACAGGAAGTGACTGCTTGCACTTGACCAATTAATAGCCCTGCACATAAAAATCACTACGTGTCGGTTTTGTTACCAGACAGAGCCAGGCTAGCTGTTTCCCCTGTTTCCAGTCATTATGCTAAGCTAACTGCCTGCTGGCTTTAACTTCATATTTAATGGTCGAGCTTCTTGTGTAACATTCGGCAAGAAAGTGAAGAGGTCCCGAAATGTCGATCTATTCTTATTACAACTTTTGATAATCAATAACTGGACTTGCAGGCTTGCAGACATAGAACTGTCCATCTATCTTGTAGTTAGTCAAGTTTGCGCAGGTAACAGGGCAGCCAGAGTTACTCAGATGTTATTTTTCTTTGGAGATATTCTTCCAATCATTGTGGGAGATTCTCAGGTCCAAAGAAGAAAGTGAGAATACAAGAACAAAGAACATGCATTACAGTAATATGTCCAAAAAAGCACATTGTAAGTACAGTACATCAAATCAGCATTTTTAAGCCATGTTCATTTTGGCATGCAGAGGGCATAATTCACAAATTTGTCCTTGGACACTGGAACACATCTGAAGGAGAAGAAGGGGATGTGAGCAATGGGTAGACTAAGGTCAGATTGTAGGGTCACACATTCGTCCTTTATCATTCCTTGACTTTCAAGACATGATTTGATTTTACACCACTGGCTCACACCGTAAGCTTATGTGGGTTTAGATACTGTTCTTTACGCGTCTTTGCAGTAACGTGATATAGTATTTTTGTAATCCTTTTGTTGAAATCTGAAGTGCACATCCACCAGCTCTTTGTCAGTCTTCCCCTGATTCGTGCTTGACATTTCTGATCAGGCTGGAGGGGGTGAAAGCCCCTAGAAATGGATTAATTGAAAAAGTTCAGATTTGATGAACTTAAAGCTGACTTTTTAAATGTTTAGTACATCTTATACTCTTTTCCCACAGTCCCCACTATGTTTTTTGGAGTATTTGGTGTTTTTTTTATGATAGTATGAAATGACCCCACTCGTGGCCAGTGTTTTTATTTATTTTTTATTCCAAATATGCATTATCATCCTGAGGCAATAAAGGCAGACTACTGACCAAAGGTTTCATAAATATGTCAACAAATCTTAATTCTGTGGTTAGTGTTGTTTCCACTAATAATGGGTCAGCCCGGTGGATTTAAAAGATTCAAAAACACCAGTGGTTTTTCATGTTTTCGCCCATTAACTACTAATTGCATTTACTTTACATTGCTGTCAACCGTTTTCAAAAGCATACCCCAAGTTTCTAGATTGATTTCCACCTGCCAGGCAGCCATTAGTTTCAGTTAATTTCAAGATTAAAAAAAAACCCAATTTGCTTTAGATAGGCAGTCCATCACAGTAAACAACTTACTTCTTACTTACTACTTTGTTTTTGTGTAAAAGTAAAGTATAGAAAAGTGATATTGCAGTTGTGAACTGAGACTTTTTGAAAACTCATCCCAACCGACTGCTGCACTGCAGCCTTTTTTAATGCAAGAAGTGTTATGTGATCCTTTTTTTTTTTTTTTCTACAACAGTACAGTAGTTGTCACAAGCTTGCTTGGATGGTAGCTTATCACAACTGCAGCACAATAACGTGGACAAAAATAAGGTGTTCATTGTAATGGATTACCTGTCCTAACCGAGTTTCAAGTCATCATTCATTGTGCAATGGAATGAATAGAAAGCAATGGTGGCTGAATGGACGATATTTAATTCATGTTAAGGCCAACAATGTGAAAAACTCCAACCATTATGGTTTCAATAGTTATCTGTAGAGGTACTCTCTGCAGGCGTCACTAAAATACAATGACAATGCATTGTCATGTAATGGGAGTCAGAGATGCATTGTGATTTTAAATGGAACAGATGGATTAGGTTGAACAAATTGATTACCAGTCTGCTACGAGTTGGTTGCTCTTTCTACGACTGAGCCCCATATACTCTTAGCCGTGCACTGCAATGACACTTATGCAAAAAGCTTTTTTGACGCAGAGTCACTCCTGCAACTCTTGCAGTTCTATAACTGGGCCTTCATATGATGCTGAGTTCTTTGCTGTTTTTCTTCTGTATCTCATTTGATCTCTATTGCTGCATTGGAATCGTTTCCCTGGCGCCCTCATTATAAACTTCAAATATACTTTTGATTGAAAAAAAAAAAAAAAAGCCAACAGATGAACTATCCACCACACTTTGTGAACAAGCATAAGGCTGCTCATAAGATTGCTCTGGATTTCATCACGCTTTCCCCAAAAAGTCAACATGCAATTAAGGCACTATTATTTCTTTGGAAAATCCATAAATCTTGCTTAGAGTATGCTTGCACTGTTGGTACAAATAAACGTGTGGGGGTGCTGACCGACAGGAGTGCTTTATGAGTTCTACTGAGCTCATGAGAATGCATGCATATTTAAAAAGAGATGCTCAATCAGACATCACTGATTAGCGTGCTAATTGTTAGCCCTTCCTTCTGCTTCTCAGCATTTTATCTGGAGCTCGTCACACACACCAGTTTAAAGGCTAATCTGGGCGTCTGATTCAAGTTGCTTGAGTGCTGTTGTCAGCACTGTTACTCCTCTGGGTTTGACAGTAAGAGCTCTCCATATAATAGCCCGAGGCTGTCCCATGCCTGGGGGGATTGATTCAACACTACTGTCCCAAGCCATGACATAAAAAATGTCCACACATTTAGACTCATCCATGGTTTATTCAGCAAGCTGCGAGCTCACAGCAGAGGCACACTGTTGGTTTTTTTTCTAGCAGATGAAAGGACAATGATATCTCTGTGGGATGTGCGAGTTCATCATACTAGGTTCTTGTACTTGACACACTGTCAAAGTGTTTGACACTTTTCTTCCGGTCAGGATATGGTTATGAATATTAAACTCTGCAGAGTGGTGCAGGAGCGGATTTCAGTGAAGCATCGTTGCTAAAACAGCTGCATGGCTTGACTTAATAGGACATACTAAGACCTCTACGGCACTTCATCAATAAAATATATCCTTAAAGTGGCAATAATCAATATTTTTGTATTATTATTATTAATTTATTAGCTTTATAGGCAGCTGTATGCTAACATGTTCACCATCAATTGGCGATGATAATGTCAGTGTTGTGTTCACAGCTTGTTTTTGCTGCCCCCAAGTGGCCAAGAAATCCGTTATTGCAGCTTTAAGTTATTGAAAAATGCATTAACTCTGAAGCATTTTGTTCTACTAAAAACACCAGCAAATTGGATCACAGGCTTCTGAACTGCTACCCACATCTCACATTTTGTGTTGTTTCTCATGAATGAAGAAACAAACAAGCCAATCAGAGCTTTCGTTGGTGGGATCAAGGTTGAGAAGGTCATCTAAGTGTGCCATAGCCAGAATCCAAACAAATAGCCTAGGGAAGAAAGGCTGTGGGCATCAAAGGCATCATCTATGTGAAATAAAAGCTCTTAAATCACACTGTACATTGAAAGCTATAGGCTTTAGAAGAATGGCATCTTTGGTGTGCTCTCCTCTTGCCTCTCTGGTAGGGAATACAGTAGGTTGCGATGATAGCTGTTTCTCCCTTGATAGCGCTGTGGAGGATCAAGAAAACAAACCATAGGTATAAAGGACATTGCTCAAGATGACGACATTTCTGTAATTCAGTCTGAATATCAAGCTACAGTATATGAATCTTTGTATCGCTGTCTATGAATTTTCATTTCACATTTGAGGTATTTAGCATAGAACCCAGTATCAGAGATGATGGCTTTATAAATCTGCGACTGGTTGATGTATTGTTTAAGCAGTGAGCAAATCTTAAAAAAGACTTTAAAAAGAACCAAACACCACATGGTCAGTAATTTCAAATCATTTTATTAATCTGAAACAATTAAAATAGGCAAAGTAATTTCCACCCCTAATGTGCTGCACACTGCCAGTCTGAGCTTGTGCTTAATTTCTTTTGTAACATTGACTAAAATCTGTCTCTGAGATTTTTGCCTTGGATAATAGCAGACATGGATTTTTAGGTCTGCTCTCAAGTTTCAAATATGATTATGAAATACTTAATTTATTCAAACTTTATGTGCTTTGATGTCTCATCAAACCAAACTCCTCTCAACATTATTCCAGCAATAAAGACAGGCTGACAGTAAAGGTGACCTGAAGGCTATTGTTCTCCCAGTGATGTCACATTAAAGCTTTATGTATATAGGATGGAGGTGACCTAGCCTTGAGCTAAGTGATCTGTGTGAGTCCCAAAAGTGATTGTTATCCAGCAGAGAGAGGAACCTGTGGTTGTTGAATAATTATTTCACATGAATTTTCAAACTGATCCACTGAGCGACTAACATGGGACCTTAAATGAACACTCTTCCCTGGTGTTTTTAAGCATAAATTCAGGCACCACTATGGGCAGCTAATGAGAAAGGTGAAGGGAGACATAGCTTGCATATGCTGATGACCAATCTGCCATTCTGCTTGGAGTTGCTTCGGTAGTGAATCCATAATGATGCAACACTCTGTTGTGGCATGCTATTATAACTTTTATCGCAAAGATAACTAGCCTGCTGTTCTCACACAGCTGTTGTATGTGAGTGTCTGTCAGAGAGACTGTAAGCATAGCAGTATCCTATAAGTTCAATCAGTTCCTTACTTTTTCATCCACACCAGCCCCAGAGGATTGTCAGAAGTAGGAAAGCAGGAGGCAAAGACAAAGCGTGGCCTAAAGGCAAAGCCATGCCTGCCTCAGAATACAACGATGGAAAAAGCTCTTTCTTGCATGTATTTTCTCCTACCTTGGTAGCATATAGTGTGGAAGGGATGGGTATGGTGCGGGTGATTTATCAGCTTCGAAGACAAGGAACTGGCTCCTTGAAGACCATGACTATGTAATCTAGCAACTCCTGAAGCCTCTGATGAATAAATATAAATACCTCATGTTCACGTGTCTTGAAGAGAAACTTTGGTATTTCTCAACCTGTACCCTATTTTCCCATGTTTTTGTGTCTAATAGGGACTACAATTTTGGAAATTGAGCCTGTCAGTGGCACAAAGAAGCACTTTTAGTGGCCATACATTGGCAGTGTGTAATTGCCCGGAAGGATTACATTGTTACCCGTTTAGCGGCTGCAAACTGCAGCATTCTCGCTCAATACTGGGCCACTTTCAAAAATTGTTGTCCCCATTTAGCATCGATTATACTTTCTGCCTCTGCAAGTACGCGAGGGTCTGCGTGATGTCAATTTCATCATCAGAGGGTGTATGCGTGTATGTCCGTACACCGCCAATTCGTCGTGTAGCGTAGTGACCATACATGGGTATGTACGAACATAAAAAAATAATAACATTAAACCAAACCCGTCCTGCAAAGCTTGTTTGAAATGCATCCAAAACCAAACCGATCACACAGCTTATTTAAATGTATTTATTCTCTCCCTCATGCTCTTCTTTTGTTTTCATACTCTCCTTTTCTTCATCTTTATTCTTAATTTTGTTAATACTATATATATATATATATATATATAAATTTATATATATAATGTCCATCCCAATTTCTCAAAGTCCAAGGTGATGTCTTTAAATGTCGTGTTTTGTCATTCCAAAACCCAAAGATATTCCATTTAATCTGATATAAAACAGAGAAAAGGAGAAAATATTTGAGAGGCTGAAAATAGCATTTAGGCCTATCGCCCTTTTTTACACGGAAAATTACTTTAACAATGAATAGATTATTTAAATAGCTGGTGATTATTTTTCCGACGATCAACTAATCGATTAAAAATGTCATAGTATAGTATGATAAAAATGTCATAATAGTGTCATAAAAAACTCATAGTAGTTGTATAAGTTGTTGTTGTATTAGGCACAGATGTATGTTAATGTGACGCAAATTCCGATGCCGTCCTTCTCTTCTTTTCTCCACAGATGAGTGGACAATTTCTGGACCAAAACTGAGGATGACAGAGTTTCTTCACTCATTTCATCCACATCTTCATCTTTTTCTTCTACTGTATGGATGTACTCAGAAGGTTGAATTCCATTTACTGTCAATCTCAGCCACACTTTTTTTGACGTAGTATACTATGACTTTAATATGACTTTTTTCGATTTCCTGTACTATGACAATTTTATGAATTTTTTTGACGTACTATTCTATAACTTATTTATGACTTTTGTCAACATACTATACTATGACATTTTAATCATTTTTCAAAATACCTTTTATGACTCATTTCAACAGACTATAGGCCTACTATGACTTTTTTCGACATACTATGACTTTTTACAATATACTATACTATGACTTATAAAGGACTTTTTTTGACATACTGTACTATGAGTTTATTTTTCGACATACTATACTATGATTTTTTTAAGACATAATATACTATGTCATTTTTTTCGATATACTATACTATGACTTTTTTATTCTTACGACATACTATACTATGTGTTTTTTTAATTATTTGGACATACTCTAACATGACTTTCTTTCGACATATTATACTATGACTTTTTTATTTTTTCAAATATACTATACTATGACTTTTTTATTTTTTTGACATACAACACTATGACCTTGTTTCGACATACTATACTATGCCTTTTAATTTTTTTATTCGACATACTAAATTATGATTTTTTTTTTACATACTATACCATGACTTTTTTCAACATACTATACTATGACTTGTTTAGACATACTATACTATTACTTTTTATGACTTTTTCAACATATTATACAATGACATTTTAATGACCTTTTTTGACGTTCTATCCTATGATTTTTTTCGATATACTATACTATGACTTTTTTTTCGATACACTTTACTATGATTTTTTTATTCTTACGACATACTATACTATGACTTTTTTTCGATATACTATACTATGATTTTTTTATTCTTACGACATACTATACTATGACTTTTTTTCGACATACTATAGTATGACTTTTTTATATTTTTTCGACATACTATACTAAGACTTTTTTTTTAATTTTTTCGACATACAACACTATGACCTTGTTTCGACATACTATACTATGACTTTTCTTTTTTTTTGACATACTATACTATGACTTTTAAAAAAAAATGTTGGACATACAATACTATGACTTTTTTCAACATACTATACTATAACTTTTTTCAACATACCATACTATGACTGTTTTTCGACATACTAATCTACTAACTTATTCTGCTATGCCTTTTGTTCGACATAATGTACTATGATTTTTTTATTTTTCGACATACTATTCCATTACTTTTTAATTTTTTGGACATACTATACTATGACTTTTTTTGTCATACTATACTATGACTTTTTAAAAACTTTTTCAAGATACTACTCTATGCCTTTTTTCAACATACTATACTATGATTATTTTTTCATGAAATTGTTCAACATACTATACTATGACTTTTTTTCATTGAATATTTCGACATACTATACTATGACTTTTTAAAAAAAATTTCAACATGCTATACTATGACTTTTTTTCCGACATACTATACTATTACTTTTATTTTTTCGACACACCATACTATGACTTTTTTACATGACATTTTTCGATATGCTATACAATGACCTTTTTTGCATGAAATCTTTCGACATACTATACTATGATTATTTTTTCATGAAATTATCATAGTAGAGTATTTCCAAAAAAAAAAATGTATAGTAATAAGTATAGTATGTTGAAAAAAGTCATGTATGATTTGTCTAAAAAATAAAAAAGTCATGGTATAGTATGTCGAAAAAAAGTCATATTATGTTATGTCGAACAAAATAATAATACAAAATCATAGTATAGTATGTCAAAAAATAAAAAAGTCAAAGTATAATATGCCGAAAATATAAAAAAAGTCATATTATAGAATGTCGAAAAAAGTAAAGAAAATTCCTAGTATAGTAAGTTAAAAAAATCATAGTATAGTATGTTGAAAAAATAAAAAGGTTATAGTATAGTACATCGAAAAAATAAAAAAAGTCATGGTATAGTATGTCGAAAAAAAGTCATATTATGTTATGTCGAACAAAATAATAAATGTCATAGTATATTATGTCAAAAAAAGTCATAGTATAGTATGTCGAAAAAATAAAGAAAAGTCATAGTGTAGTATGTAAATATTTTGTTTTAAAAAGTTATAGTGTAGTATGTCAAAAAAAAATAAAAAAGTCATAGTATATTATGACAAAAATAGTCATAGTACAGTATGTCTAAAAAATAACAAAAATCATAGTATAGTATTTTGAAAACAAAGTCATAATATAGTATGTCGAAAACTTGAAAAAAATGTCGTAGTATGGTATTTCGAAAAAAAGTCATGGTATAGTATGTCGAGTCTAAAAGGTAAACCACAATTCGGGAAACTTTCGTGAGATGGTTAAGGTTAGATCGTTGGGCGGCAAGTCTCACAAGAGTTTTTGAATGTTTTTGCAAGTCCCCGATAGTGAAATGATATTCCTGATTGGATAGTCAAATGATAAATTAATCTGAGCATCCCCATTTGGCTATTCAGGAGGAAGCCTCAAAATACGGTCAAAAATACTTACATACTCGTACATCCATGGTACTCGTAGGTTTGATTTGTACTCATAGTTTTGATTCATAGCTGTAAACTTAAGAGTCACACATACAACTGAGTTTTATGTGAACTTTTTTCACCCACAAACAGATAGATGTCTAACTGCAAACCTTATTTGTAACTGAAAATCTTTATTTGTAACTGAAAACCTTTTTTGTATCTGCAAACCTTTTTGTAACTGCAAACTTTTCTTGAAACGGAATACCTTTTTTGTAACCAGAAACCTGTTTTGTAAGTGAAAACTTTGCGCAAATCTTCTTTATGCACTCACCCATTGGAAATTATTTGTGCAAATCTTTTTCATTCATTCACAAAATGTCATGCACGTCTACATATCTCCTTTTGGATTGAATTAATGATTGATCTATTTGTTCAGATATTTTCTACAGATTCAAACATTTAAATTAATTTCTTCAGAATGTTTTTACACATTCACACATTTGACTGTATTCATACAAAACGTTTTCACACATTCAGTTATGGTGATACACAGCTACAATGACAATAACCCTAGTTTGATTCCATAGATATTGAGGTGATTTAATAATAGCACTTAAAAAATGTGACACCGTTTCTGTGGTGTGATTCATTTTCTTCTTACCAGATGTATCAGCGCTATCAGATTTATTTTCCTGTGCTGGCGGCCTCCAAGTTTTTGGTTTGAGTGTGTAATTTATGTAAGCAGGGGGAGCGATGAGATGAAATTTGAGTTGCAGCCTCAACACCTGATGTGCATAAAAACACAAGAATATTCTTTCTCCCACCCTCTGCATATGTTTCTTTCTCTTTCCAGGCCTAAGCTGTTGGAGCACGATAAGGAGGCGTAAACCAGGAGAGTAATGATTTTTCTACCCCTCAGATGTTCCTTGTCTTTTTATGGTTGACCCTTAAAAATGTCACTGCAGCCCAAGAATCTCTCAGTCATTTCAATCCACAGCGTATAGATTATTTTATGGAGAGAAGTCTTGCTTCCTCACCGTGCTCCATAATGATCCGGGAGAAGTGGATTGCCATTGAGGGAAGCGGGTGGCACGTTCAGATAACACCCATGCTGACTCGATTGACTGTTTGATTTTATCCCGACCCCTGCTTCTGACCACACCCTTCCTCAAGTCACCAGTGTAGTAGTGCGATCTTTCCTTTAAGTGTTCAATTTGTACGATAAAACTATACACCACATTGTAGTTTTCTTCCCCATGCTCTTCTAAATGCTAAATGCATGCTTACAAAATGGATAAAGAAAGACTAATGGATAGAGAGAAGAGCCCAGACTGAGCAGATGGGGAAAGAGGCTGAGAAATGCAAAAACATAGAGATAAAGCAGTGTTTACTTAAATCATTTCTTGATAAATGGCCTGGAGTGGTGTGTGTGGGCTCAGTTGTTTGTTGTCACTGCCCTTTGCTTGTGTTAATTAAGACCTCTGCTCGATCTGCCTGCAGGTACAACTCCTTCCCTGCACTCTTAAACGTCAATATGGTATCCTGGTTAATGCAAGGAGCATACAATGAAAGTTCAGTGACTCTTTCTCTACTGTTTATAACTGTCAAAGGCAAAAAAAAATCCCTGTAGTTGATTATTTAAAAGAAATGCATAATTTAAAATGATGTCTGTATGCTGTTTCATATTTTAAAATTTCACTGACTGTTGCAGAGAAGAAGTACCTTTAAGGACTACTGTAAACCGACACTTTTACCCTGGGCGACTTACAATGAGAGATCAGTTAAGGGGTCAGTTGCTGGCTCAGGGATACTTGCTCAGGACACATGTCTGTCGATTGACATTGATTGTTGCAAGATTAAACCTGGAACCTTCAGGGTTACGGGACTGTCTGTCTACCCACAAGGCTGCTAAATAAATGATTTGGGAACAGCAGCAGAAAAAAAGAATTCACTTGGGTAGAAGTAACTGGAAAAAAGAGATTTTAGAAGCAAAAAGTAAAAAAAAAAGAAAACTGCCTTCGAAATGTGCTTTAAAAATGATTTGTTTTAGAAATGAATGTGATTACCTTACCTATAGCTGATAAGGCTGGGTCTTTCAGAGTACTGAGACTTTACAGGACCTCATCAACTTTGGTTTTCAGCCAAGGCTTAACTTTGAGAGTAATGGTGCATTTCAACAGCTGCGTGCTCTCCCTGCTGATCAGAGGGCCCTAAAAACTGCAAAGTAACACAGGTAAGTCAATCACATTGTACACAAATGTATGTTAACTGTACCTGAAATAAATTCCAATACTAAAACATAAATATCTGTAACAACAAGGACAGTAAGGGACAACAAAACAAATCCTTCTTTACTCTCCTTTTAATCACATAGTGATGAATTGGGATATTACAAGTCTTTCTGAGTCATTTATTGAAAAGCTCATTGCTGTATCTCACCCAGCTGTCTTGATTCTACAGTGGAGTATGAAGTTTCACAAGCCTGTGATTATCATAGAGGTCATAGCAGTCGTTTCATCGAGCGATGTTAAACGATCAAGCTAGCATCGCAATGTTCAAAAGGGCTGATAAACCCACTCATATTTCCACATCAGAGTCAGAAGCACTTTTACTCACCAAGCACAATGTGAAATAAACCTGGTTAATTGGCGCTGAATGCTGACACATTGGAGGACACTTATACAACACTGAAACACGGGCTGCAGCCGAAAACATAAAAAGCCTCCCATGCAGAGTGGTGCAGACATGATGTGCTCTTTAAAAGTAGAGAATGTGAAATACCAAAGAACTTTCTGAAAGATTAGTTTGCATTGTGGTACTGTCATGAATGGTGCATAAAAACATGCATAAAATGAAGATCAAGCGAAGAATCTTTCCGGCCTTGTTATTATCAACAACCAAGACCTGTCAATGTTGTGTAATTAAAGCCGTAAAAGTGAGCCCAGTTCTGCCACTTATCATGGTGCAGTATGAGGAATGGGCATTGATTATGCTAAGAAGAAACTTTAGCAGTGGAGAAATGATGCTGCACTGATATATCCACCTGAGATATGACAACATTTGTATTGATGGATGACGTGACCTGCTGTTGATGCAAGCATTCATCCAGGTTTAGAGATGATCATTTCCTAGTTGTTGCAATATAGCTTTTATAAGTCACGCTAGCAGCATGGCTCTGGCAATGTCGGTCTAGCGGTCGGTCCGCCACTTTGATCCAGACTGAGATATCTCAACACCTATTGGATAAATTGCCATGGAATTCTGTGCATACATTCATGACCTCCAGAGGATGAGTGCTACAGGTGATCCCTTGACTTTGTCTGTGGTGCCACCATGAGGTTGACATTTGTGAGTTTGAGTGAAATACTGTATCTCAACAACTATTGGATGGATTGCCGTGAAATTTGGCACACACATTCACGTCCCCCTCAGGATTAATTGTAATAACTTTGGCGATCCTTTAACGTGTCATCCAGCCCCATGATCAAGTCAAAACTTCAATTTGTCCCATACTAACAAACTTTGTATTTAGTGCTAATTAGCAAATGTTAGCATGTTAACTCGATAAACTAAGACGATGAACATTGTAAACATACCTGCTAAGCATATTAGCATCGTCACAGTGAGCATGTTAGCATGCTGACATTAGCATTTAACGTAAAGCACCACTGTGCCTAATGGTACGTGTCCACAGACTCCATCTTTTCCACGCTTCCCATTCATTGTCTATGTAAGCAGCCGTGCAATGCATTCTGGTAGCGTGGCGGCGCGATTCGAGAGACGGGGTGTCACGTTGGCCGCTCCTCATTTGCATAAAGTTGAGGTCTAGGCTACTTTATGCAAATCATGGGTGTCTGACGTGACTCACCGCCTCTGGAAACTCCCTAGAAACTTTTAAACTAAGCATCGTCGATCAAAAACAAAGACAGATTCAGCAGCTGCATGGCTTATTTCTCGCATAAAATGTTTTCAGAAACACATTTTGGTGAACTACTTTCTTGATATAAGAAAAGAAAGTTTCCAAACGAGCAATCATGTTGGTTCCGGTTTGAAAGCTGGGAGCAGCAGCCCACGAGTGAAAGCGTTCGTTCAATCAGGTGCAGAGTGCCTTGTGTCTAGTGGCAGCCCATCAAAATGCCCCTGTGGACATGTACCATAAATACAGTCTCACAGAGACACTAGCATGGCTGTAGTCTATTGATACCTGGCAACATTCAGGTCATCTCCACTGCAGCAGCAATGCATTAGCAGAAAACATAAACATAAACAGTAAATGTCAAGTGTTGGTGTCAGGCATTGAGTGACTGTTTTTGCACCGACATTATGCAATCGGACACATTAAAGGAGTGTGTAGGCTTTAGTGGCATTTAGCGGAGAGGTTGCAGATTGAAACCAACTGAATAGCCCTCCGCTCACCGTCAGAGAACTACGGTGGCCTGCAGGTAACGTAAAAATGCGAAAGGCTCTCTCTAGAGCCAGTGTTTTGTTTGTCCGTTCTGGGCTACTTTAGAAACAGGGCGGCCTCTGTTAAAAGGACCCGCTTCTTATGTAGCTATTAACAGCTCATTCTAAGGTAACACGACGATTCTAAGTTTCAGGTGATTATACACTAATGAAAACATAATTATGAATATTGTATTTAATTTCTGCTAATAAATCCCCCTAAATGCCGCACACTGGACACTTAAGACCCTCTGTACAAAGGCAGTATCTCCAGACAAACCATTTTCTCCACAGACAGTAAACTAACATGCAAGCTAATGCAGAGACTTCTAAAGGGACTGGTGGAATGGAATGGAGAAAAAATAAATGAAAATGAAAACCACTGAGTGAGGTTTTTTTTTTCTATGTCTGCTTGTTGTGCAACAGAATGCCTGGGTAAATATTGTTTTTTTTCCACTTGGATGAAAATGGGATTGTTTAATGTCTATGAAAAAACTGTGCAGCCATGGACTGCATCTGTGGATCTGCTATCAGCAGCATGTGAAAAACAAAATACTCTTCATCAGCTTTTTTGTAGTTTGAACAAATGGGTACAACACTGGCATTTTTCCCTCTTCACTCTCGCTTTTTTTTCTCAATACAGACACAAACTTTCCATCACTCTCTATCACAGAGACCTGCAAAGTAATTTGAGAGAATATAGAAAATCAGGAGCTGAAATAGAAGTAGACCAGATAGGTGGAGTGAAAATGTGGCTACACTGAGAAAGTAAATTACAACACTTCATCACAAAATAAGTCCTGGAAAGCAATGAAGAGCCCAGATTGGTGATGCCAGTACGAGAGACTAAGAGGGGGGGATTTGTCCTTGAAGCAAAACTATGTGATGATGCCGAAAAGAAATGTGGGCCACAGCAGCAGAGCCTGTTGTGCTTGTACAGAAGGGGGGCAGCTTTTTATGGACAGTCACAGAGAAGGCAATGTCTCTTTATGAGAATGTATCCACATGTTGAATACCATACAGCCAGCTGCTTCACTGCCACAGGGGCTACCGGGTGAATGCATCTGGTAGCCCAAAATAATTTTGTCTTTTTAAGAATATACCATAGCTCACAATGCTGATAATAATAATGTATTGATGCTATGAACTTTGACATTATAATATCTAGTGCAGTGCCCGTTCAAAACATGCCAGTTCAGAATGGGCCGATTGCTTGGCCTGTGGTGCTGCTGCTGGCAGCTTTCTCGAGAACCGCTCATCCAAATAACTTCCCATTCGACACTGCGCTTCCTTGGGTCCTGAGCAATTCACCTGCCATGAAATAATTGCATCCCCTAGCAATACTAGATGTAAATGTAAATCCAATTTTATTGTCACACATTGTACATAGCACAACACAGCACAGAAATGTAGCTACTGCATTTAACCCATCCTATATTAGGAGCAGTGGGCAGCTACTATACAGTGCCCAGGGAGCAGTTTTTAGGGGCCGGTGCCTTGCTCAACTCGGGAGTGCCCAGGAAGCGAACTGGCACCTCTCCAGCTACCAGTCCACACTCCGTACTTGGTCTGTGCGGGAACTTGAACTGGCAACCCTCCGGTTCCCAAGCCAATTCCCCACGGACTGAGCTACTGTCGCACCCCAAATTATATTTGCTAACAGTTAGCTATTTGGGACCAGGCTTTCCAGAAACAAAAGCAACTATGACCGAAAAATAAAAATCTGGTCCTCTCTCTAGGTTCCATGGTGGAGAGGAGGTCGTGTTGCTCTGGCTCTATCTATTTGGCGTGGAGAGGAGGTCGTGTTGCTCTGGCTCTATCTGTTTGGCATGGAGAGGAGGTCGTGTTGCTCTGGCTCTATCTATTTGGCGTGGAGAGGAGGTCGTGTTGCTCTGGCTTTATCTGTTTGGCATGGAGAGGAGGTCGTGTTGCTCTGGCTCTATCTGTTTGGTGTCGACGGGAAGCTGCTTGATATCCTCCTTGATCCACCTTCTCACATACTGTAAGTTCACATTATATGTATTCATTTTTGTCATATGGATTGTCTACGTTGTATTTTCATTTTGTTGTTACTCTGTACACGCCACATCTATTGAACGTCTGTCCATCCTGGAAGGGGGATCCCTACTTTGTTGCTCTTCCTGAGGTTTCCTGAGGGTCGCACTGTAAAGGACAGAGGGTGTTGTATCCTGTACAGATTGTAAAGCCCCCTGAGGCAAATTTGTGATTTGTGATTTTGGGCTATACAAATAAAATTGAGTTGACTTTCATTCCGAAAGTTACATCGCTAATGCTTGAAATGTTTGAGTTTGTATAACATTTCCAGTCTCTCGTTCTCCATCTGTTCTTGAATGTACTGCAGCAAGCGACGGAGAGCGAGCTGTACCCAGCATGCCATTCGGTGGTGTAACAAAAGGGGTCCCCTCTCAATACACTACACAATGTGTACATAACGCATTACTAATAAACATGTCCCGTAGACCTCAAGAGCTCGCACTCGACACTTCACTTCCTTGGGTCCTCAGCAATTTACCCGCCAAGTGCGATGTCAATCGGAACGGTCGTCGAGAAAATCGAAGGGCAGACATACTGTACATACATAGCCAACAAACAGAGATGCTTCCATTTTAGTTAGATTACAATACACATTAGCATCCATACTTATGGTAATTATAACCAATTTTATACAGCATCTGTTCTTTTGATCTATGTTGTTCACAGTCAGGATGCACGCTGTGGGATTGCGGAGGCAGATGTCAGAATCTCCCATGTTGCAAACCAGTCCCTATATAGCAGTAAAATTTTCCCATGGTTTCTCCTAGACCAAAGTCACACAGAAACCAAATGTGTTATATCCTCTTATATATTATATTCTCTTATTTTCCACTCAAGGACATCAGTTTCTTCTTGGTAGTTGTTGCAGATCCACTCAAAACGGTATCAGAATGCAGTGAGTTTACTGCACTTTGCACTGTGAGCCATCGATTGATGAAAATAACTAAAAATAAAACCTGAATATAAGATATGACATAGTTTGCAGCACAAGATACAAGTTCAAGAAAGAGCAAAACGCCAAGGGAGACAGTGCATGTGCACAGAGATAAAATCACTTAATTTTGACTCAACATCAGTGACGTGACAGGAGGAGGCAGAAGGACATGAGTGATTAGCAGTAATGACAGGTGAAGGATATTCTATCCTTGCCTAATCCTCAAGGGTGTGCACGAGCATGACTAAGAGACAAAAACAAACAATCTGTGTATTTATGTTAAATGCAATGTGCTTTCAAATCTATTTTGTCTGAGCCTTCAAATAACAGTAACATCCAGAACCTCTGTCCCATGATGGCTCTCTTCTAATCCCCATCTGCCACAACTAGTGCACACATACTTGTATTAAAAAGCAGGGCAAATGTATTATTTATGCTAAATAATGCTGGCAGCCATAGCCTACATGGCATGGAACTTGTATCAGGGATACAAAACTGGACTAATTGCCTCCTTAAAGCGAGGCCTGCAGGTAGAGCCCGTGGCCTGAATCAGGGAGAGATGCACTTGTCCAACATCTCCTCATATTCTTATTTCCTTGTTGAGCTGGTTCTTTGCTGCTCTGTATTCCTCTCTATTTTCTGCCTTGTGAGCTCCCTCAATGTGTCTCCCTTGCCTGAGCTCTTTGGTAAACCATGGCTTGTTGCTGTAGCACACATGAATGCAAATTAGCTCTCTGAAACCACAGGAGTTTCCATACCTCTATTTCTGATACCGCAATGGATTATACATCTCAAAGCAGGCCATTGTATACTACTATACAACATACAGACATGCACTTGTGAGAAACTGGTACGGAGCCCTTTAATTCAATGTTTTCATGTGCACTAGCTGCAGGAGCAATGCGTGAAATGAGCGTGTCAGACGTGGCATTTGCCTTTCAATGTATATGAATGTTATATTACTATACAGTATATTTATTCCCAGTAATATACAAAATATCTTACCCGCTTTCCATTTATATTGCAATTTTAGACCATCTTTATTTTGAATGCATCCGTGTCTCACTGTATCTCAATAACACTGTATCTTTGAGGATGGGTAAAAAAAACAGAGCACAGATATTCAGATATTTGTTTTGCCATCCTCAGCACAAAAGGTCAGCCTTGTAATTTCATATTGTAGAACAGACTGTCCAGCAGCTCTGCTGGTATTACAGTGACCCTGGTTGTCACAACTTTTAATGTGGTCAAAGCAACTACAACAGAGGTCAATGGATTTGTGGTTTTGGAAAAAAAAACCTGCAGTCATAGTTTGGACCTGGAACATAACAAGTGAATTTAAGAAGTTTGCATATCTCTGTGTGTGGAAGGAGCAGGCTGGAGAGCGAATGCAGCACCAAAGGGGCACATTATTTAAGGGGCTTGTGCTTTGAAACCCAGAATGTAGATGAGAGGAATGCCACAGGAGAAAAACATACACCTACAACGAGGGGATTTAGTTAGTGCTTGAATACAGAGTTCAAACTTTAAAGTTATAATCTAGTTTTTCATTAAATCAAACTGCTATAGTACTAGTTATGGTTGTCACTTTCTTTCATTTAAGCTACTCACGTTCTGTAATTACCTCCCTATATAGTTTTCATTGTTAGTGGCGGAGTCTGCCATTGCCTTCACACACATAGTGGATTCACAGGAAATGATGCCGCATCTAATCCAGTGTTACTGTTATTTCATCTCACTGATATCGGCCTCACTGTTCCTTACTTTTTACTCGAAAGCTCTATTGGATCTTTATTTAAGTTAATGCTAATCAAACATTTCCTGCTGCTTCACATTAAAAGCATTCAATTGGCAAAATATGGGGTGGCATTTATTGTGAAGGAGCCACAGAAAATGCAGTACATTTGTCACCGGGGTTTACATTGAGAGCATCTGTGAAATAATATACCACTTAATTTTTCTCATATATAAAGGTCATACGTGTAAAGCTTGATATTTTCCTGTTGGTAGCTCTGAAATAGCTGGCATGTACAGTTTTTTCAATCCTATAATAATTAAAAATATTGCATATGCAATATTTTGAGAAAAAAAATACTCAGTCATACTGAAGTGGATTTTCTGACTTAGAGACCCGATATTAATATTTGACTTCTTCCACTGGCAGCATCATCTCTTTTTGATGGTGGCATCATCCGATTCTTTGGTGCAACTATGTGTTGTCCAATGCAATATGTTGCCTTTCGACCTTAATTCTGTGCCTGTGTATGTGTTATTGTTCTGTTTCATTTGAAAACCTGTGGGAATGTTAATAGCATGCGCCGTCCACTCAAATTGTTATCACCCTGCTCTGGCTGATGGTTAGTGTTGGCAGACTGAATTGATAGAGTTCTGGATCAAGAGGAGTCACTGCAATTCAGTCATGTACTGAATGCTAAACACTGGTTTATATCAGGGATAGTGGGTGAGATGTACGAACAACTCAAATAGCCTTTATATGCACTTTGTTCCACTTGTTCAAATGGAAATTAAAAGTGTGGACAAGTGCTTTCTGTTGGAGACAGAGGACACTAAGAAGATAGAGTGTTTCCTTACGCACTCCTGACAGCTCATATAGCTGGTGGAGAAAAGTGGCGTCAACAGGCTTCTCAGGTGATTGACACATCTTGGCTGGAAGTCAAAGCATTTACAGATTCTGGGGGATATAAGTACTTTAAAGAATCAGCACAGGATACCATCTGGCCACTCTGTCCATATCCAATACTGACAGAGAAGTTAATACTGTACATAGCCCTTTTCCATGATAGATGTGTGAGCTCTGGTCTGATCTGTACTAGATACACACCAGCAGCTTCCAAGCCTTCCTGGCAGTTACAGTGGAAGTGTAATCAATCAACATCTTAGTTGGTGTTGAGTTCACTGTGCAGAGTTCTCAATCAATGTATATGGGAAAGTTGAAAGGTTTCTCTCGACTAGGCAATTAGTGAAGTGTAGACACTTGTCCCAAAACGTTTAAATTTACAGGAAACAAGGGTTGTAGCTGCTATCCGTGGCTATATTGCTCAGTTCTTAAATTATGGTAATTTCACTCTTATGATAACACATTCTTAGCCATGCTAGCATCATGCTTCAACAATGATGCTATAGCATCATGCTTCTAAGGATGTAAATGTCAGTCTATTAGTCCGTTGGTCAAGACTGAAATATCTCAACAAATATTGAATGAAATGCCATGAAATTTTGTATAGACAGAGGAGGTAGTGTATTTATGTTGATGATCGCCATACTTTAGCGAGACTCTATCACCGCCATGAGGTTAACATTTTTGTCTTTAGTTAAAAATGTTTCAACAATTATTGGGTGGATTGCTATGACATTTGGTAGAGAGCCCCTGACATACTTTTCTTCTTGTAACCACAGTCAAAGTTTTCACTTATCTGGTGAAATATCTCAACATCTCGACGAGCACATGATTTTGTGCAGCCGTTCATGGTTCCCAGACGATGAACACTAATGACTTTGACTCCTCCTAGGGCCACTATGAAGTTGACATTTGTAGTTAAGACTGAAATGTCTCGGAAACTTTTGGATTGGCTTGCCATAGGTTTTTCTTGAAATTTGGTATAGACATTCATGTCCACCTCAGGATGAACTGTAATAACCCCTGCACCACCATCAGGTCAAAATTTAATTTGTCATTTATGACCAAATACCTGCAAAACTACAGACATATTCTCATCAGCCTCAGCTGTACTTTGTGTTTAGGGCTTATTAGTAAAAGTTAGCATGCTAACCAATAAACTAAGATGGTAAACATGGTAACATTATTGTCATTGTGAACATGCTCTTATGCCGGTGTGTTAGCATTTGGCAGCACTGTCCCTACAGCCCCGTTCATATGAATACTACAATAATGCGCAAGGCATTTAGCGTGCAATACGAACTCCTTTTTTGCTACGCCATGTAGTCTGTAGGCTACGGAGTCCAATGCATCTGTGTAAATATGCAATGCTCAGAGCTAGTGACGTTAAATAAAAAGTGAGAAAGGCCGCTTATGGCGGGCAGGCGAGCGGGAGGGAAGGTGGGTGGGGGTGGGTCCAACAAACACACAACTTTCAACCAGGAGACCAGTGTTTGAGACCTTTGTTTTGTTTTGCGAACTGCATTAGTAACGTCTGTCACGTGTTTTGTTGTGACCTAACTGCAGACTTTACCATTTTGTTGCGTGGCGTACAGATGACACACGAAAAGCGGCGCTCAAATGACACGCAAAAAGGCCAAAATCCGTGCTCATGACGTGGAATGTCCGTGTAATGTAATGCTATTTATACACCTTCCTGTGAGACCGTGTTGGTCCCTAAGTACAGCCTCACAGAGCTGCTGGCATGGCTGTACAATTCGTCTTGTTATTGTGCTTTTGGCTTCTGTTACTATTGAATTCCTGAGATACATAATTAATGGTATCCTCCAGCTTCTCTCATCTGACCTGATTCATACCTATATTTTTAGTTGTGCACCTTATTATGTAATTCTGTTTTTCATGTCCTTGGTTATAGTTGCTTGGTTGTTTATTGTCTCTGACTGTTGCATAACTTTACAAATATTTCAATATGCACAGTAGAGAAATAAGTTTTCTCAGGTGGCCTTTGTTTTAGAATCTCTTTACTTCATCTCTATGCAGCATTGCTATCGTTTTTTTATCTGACATTGCTGCTCGCAGACAAATCCCAGCACTAATCTGCACCTTGTGAGCGCTCTCCTTCACTCGCAGAATGTGGCTTGAGGGCAGTCTCAATCGCCGACTGCGAAATTGGCTCCAACCTTAGTAAATCTGGCGCTAATTACACACAGATTGCTGCTGTAAATTGAATGTATTTAAATCTGGTGCTGAATATTTATCAGAGGCGTGTAAATTAATACGATCTATTCAGAAGCACACAAGCTGGAGATAGAACCTGGACTACTACCGCTGGTCTGGTACAGTATCTATAGCAACTCGCGTGTCATCATGTGTAAGCAACAAGTGTCAGGTCAAGGACACAAGAAGAGTAGACGTGTAAGGGATGCTCTTTTATATCCTCCTGTCTGACCTTTTGGTTTCTGTCAATTAGAGGAGAAACAATGTGAGACCTCCCTTCCAATTAGGAAAGAAATGAGTCAGGATATGGCTTTTTCCATGCGAATGAAACAGTATTTGCATTTCAGCCACCCACATTTGCATTTATAGTGTTTCAGTGAGCTTGTTTAGTTGTGTGTTTAATCATCAGGGATGTTTAGAGGAAAGAAGGGGCTCATTAAACTCTTGTAAAGTCTTGTATCAATACAGTTGGCTTTTATCGATGCAAACAAGAGGAAGAGGAGGAAACATCTCTAGACTCAAAGTTTTGATGAGGTTAAGTTCACTCAGGTCCATCACATATCCGAACTGGAGAGTCTCCAGAATTAGTGAGATTTATGACAACAATTTGGCTGATACACAACCGTGGACGCGCTGGATGTAAATAACAGCTGCAATGATTAATTTACTCCAAAAAGTGACACACTGAGCGGAGAGTGTGCAGAATGACAAGTAGGGCGGTGAATATATTGAGTCAGATTTCATTATCAATGGAATTACTCTCTCCTCTGTTATTACAAGTGTGATAAAGACCAGCCACAAGGTTGCTGAACTCATCCACTGCTCTTCTGCACTGCCATACTTTTAATCAGATGGCTAAATTACATCAGTGTGGGCAATGGTACTGTGTATAGTATGGATAAATAAAAAAACATTGGAAACATAAACACAGGATGATTTTTTAGAGAGACCCAGCACAGAAATGACACACTGTTTTAGGCTGGAATAGAATTTCAAATCTTGTCAAACTATAACAAAGTACTGTTTATTTGCTAAGCCCCTTTAAGTCCTTGCAGAATTGCACGTTGCACATCACAAAGGTTTTTTTCGGGGGGTTAATTAACCACTTCATACAGTAAGCGGTGGTTAATTAATTGCATCCAGTGGAACAAGATAATCCTCTCCTTCAGCGCTGCAGTTGTGTGTGCATGTCGCAGTTTATTGATCTAACAACCAAAAATATCAACACAGTTAATAATTAGATAACATAATTAGAAACTAGTTATCCATAACTTTAGATTTAATTACTGGATGGAAATTAACATTTTCATATCTGCATGCAATCATTTTGTAAAATAATAAAAGTATTCTATCACCTTAATGAATATTCAGTCTAAATTCATGATTTCATTGTCCCAGTTTCCAGACTGCTCTCTCTCATTATCCTTCTAAGATACACGGGGAGCAACTTCGCCAGGAGGATTCATGTCTCTCGGCTATTTCAAATACAGTCAGAGGACTTTTCTGAGTCCCGTAGCCAGAGGGAACTTCTTGGATGGGCATCTGATTTCCCGAGGCAGTGCCCTTTTTTTGCATCATGATCCTTATGTAAGATTCAAAATAGTTTTTTGATGCAGTGTGATTTTCTTAATTTATGCATTTGTAATTTAGCCAATAAAACCACAGCATTACAGTTAGACTTAATTACACTTTTGTGCAAAAGAGTTTAATAATTCCCTTTCAATATTGTAAATCACATCTTTTCTTCGGGTCCTCCGGCTTCCTCCCACACAAAGACATGCAGGTTAGGTTAATTAGGTCAATTGTTGACAATTGCCCCTAGGTGTGAATGTGAGCATGAATGCTTCTCTGTCTCTATACCCTGTGGTTGACTGGCAACCTGTCCTGGGTGAACCCTGCCTCTCTCCCACTGTCAGCTGGGATCGGCTCCGGGGGGC
>CAKAKR010036885.1:54763-102356 GCA_916700685.1 Adelosebastes latens
CCCCCCCCCCCCCCCGCGACCCTGTAAAGGATAAGCAGCTACAGATAATGGATGGATAGATAGATAGAGAGGCTGTCTGAATCTGGTCCAAACCTTCCTGCCACAACAGATCAATAGGCCTACAGACAAATTACTACAGGACACTATACAAAATATTATAGGAAACCATCTGGAAAGCTTATCAAGGGTGACAGGGACCAGGAGAGGAGGGGCCAACTCTTTTCAGAAGCATGCATGAGTTATTCCAGCTAAAGGTTATGGTCATTATTTTTTAGCTATTTAACCCTTATTATAATGTCTGATAAAGCAGTCCTTTGCTTGTCCCTTTTCACTGTAATCACAATGTAGTTATGGGGTCAAATGTTCTGGCTGTAAAATAAAGCAGTCGCTTGTTCCCCCCCTTTGTCAAGACATACAACTGTTATATGTAATTCAGGTAATTACAGTTTTATACAAGTCCTCATGGTGCTCAGGGTTTAGATTCTGCATCCAACCAGACACCAAGCTGTAATACAGGATTCATTTCTCCAAGGTACAAGGAGAAATTTTAATTAGCGCAACTGTAATAATTATGGAACTCTTTGTTATTGTTAATCCCCTCCCGAGCAACCACGTTGGTTATTTTTCCACCTCTGCACAGGTATTAATTTCAGCCCCAATTCCCTGTTGTTTTCACGCGCCCTTGAAGGTGGTCCAATAACCAGTCCAGTCCGCAGAGACTCCCCTGGGTTTTGTTTCATTTGCGCATGATTTGAGTGTCAATCATTCGGCACATTTCCTGACTGCCAAAGAGCCTCTTGTCTGTGAGAGTGAAGACATGCTGACATTAAAACTTTGGAGCAGTCACTTTCTAATTCAACGGCCCGTATACCATCACCAGCTATGCGCCTTGGGAACCATTAACACAAAGTCCTTGAGGAGAGGTAGATCCTGCGAGATACTATGATGGGTCATTGTAATGAAACCTTCTGTATATACCTACTGCATGATAAGCAAGAGTTGAAGAGTTGGGAAAACTTCTTCACATTTCCATATACTCATTTTCAGTGATGCAAAAGCCTTTAATAAAAGGCCCCTGACACACAACTCATACTGATCTGTGGGTTAAAGTCGGGTCCCTGAGCTTAACATTTCACAAAAATTAAAGGGACTATTTGTAACTTTCAGAAATGCTTGTTGACAGCGACACCTGTGGCCGTTAAGTCAACAAACGTCAGCGTCGGGCTCACGCTTTGCTCGCTCTAAATAGACATGAACAAGCATTGCTCAAAACAGTGAGGCGACACACGTTAGCTTAAACCACAATATCACTCTATATTTCACCTGCTTGGCAGCAATGTCAGCTGACCAGATGAAGGTCTCTCCATGAATCAATGCTGATCCTAGTGTTGTCTTTTCCTGCCTCAGCCCCCCTGCTTCAACCTCCGGGGCTGAGGCAGGAAAAGCGGGTCGGTGCCGGTGCTGAAGCAGCAGGGCTCCGCAGCGAGTAACGTTATCGTCTCCGACTGCGCCCGGAGTGAACAGGGAAGACCCTGGCACCCGGTCGGAGACGATAACGTTTCTCGCTGCGGAGCACCGTCACTTCACAAGACACGGAAAACCTCTGTTGGTCTGGAGGAGCTGCAGCAGTTATTTCTGCACAAACGTCCACTGTACATTCACTAGATATTCTCAGAGCTACTAACTGTTCTGCAGTGTGTAGTGTGTGCGCATGCACGTGAGGTGGAGCGAGAACACGTGCGTCGTGTTAGTGCAGGCAGGCAGCGGAGCAGTCTGAACAGCGTAGCCACACGCGAGCGCGCATATGCGAGCGCGCATGGGATCCCGACCTGGTAGATTTATACGTGTAAAAAGTTACAAACAGTCCCTTTAAAGGTGCTAAATAGAGGATTGGGAGCATTTCTATTGCCTCTCAACGGCTCTCAACATGGCGTCAATGTGCTGACGGCTCGCAGCTAATGGTGCTCACAGTGCTAACAGTGTTAACCTGGGTGGGAACCGGAGGGTGGGGTTGACGCTTCCATGACGACGCCGTTGGTAGGGGCGGCGGTTATTAGCTGGCTGTGAGCTAGCCAGTGGGGCACGCTCACATGCACAAACATGCACTAAAAGCACGCGCGGCCAACCGGCTATGTCAACAAAGCACAGAGAAACTTGGATTGCAACACACACAGAGGGAGAGAGACTTAATTTTCTGCTCAAATAATCATTACTCCTCTATATTTTTACATAGCTAATAGATGTTTGCTGTTATATTAATGCTTTGGATACCAAATTTAGCACCTTTAATCTGTGATTGTCCAATTAATTAAACTATGTCTAGCTCGTATAACTATGGGGCTCACAGAACACTCACACACAGAAAATCCCCACTGCTAAATAATAAAAAAAGACTGAAATCTTCAAATACTTTATCACCCCGTGTTCCCTTGTAATTCCGTCTGGAAGCGGCTCTACAGATGAAGTTTCAACTCTGTGACAGACAAAGTTAAGCTACAGTAAGTGACAGTGACATTGACTGCAGGCTTACCCTTCCATAAATCCAATAGAAATGAACGTAACAAAGGCAGAGCCATAGCTGAGACAGCAAAGTAAGGAGAAATCCGATGAGGATGTCTCTATACGAAGCATATTGATGTGCTGTAGTTAATCTCTGGCAGCTTGCCATGAAAGAGCACTGGCTCTGAAACTAATGCACACCTGTGGGAATAAATCAATGACAGGCGCTCATTTTTTACGGGATTGAATTGTAGGAAAATAATACCATGACAGTTGAATCCCGAGATACACCTCATTAAGCGCTGTCTTCTTTCAAATTTCTTTAAGCGGGATCCTAAATGATTCAGCAAACCTTCCCGTTCTTCTGTTTTTACACAGAGGCACTCAGATGGCTTTGTGTACTCAGTGATTCTCTCTTCAGTCTATACCAATTACTTTGATTCAAACTGTTGAACTAACAATATCATGCTTAAACAGAGAAAGAACGGATGAAGCAGGCAATCAGTGAAAACTGTGAAGCTGCTAGCTCTGCTGCTTTTCAAGTGTTTCACATACATGAAAGACATTCTTCTATAAAAGCAGATGAAAAAAGCTTTAATAAATCTCTCTGATGTAGTAAGCGAGTGCGATACTGCATGTAGTTGCTGTGATTTGTGTCCATGGTTGTTTTTGTTAATTAATTTCCCTCCTTTGGCTCTGCTGTGATCTGCATGTACCTGCAGTATATCTTGCTGTGCCACTAACCTGATATGAAAGCCATTCATCACTTGATCGGGGCAACAACAAGCCAGGTGAGGTCACAACAACTAATAAAACATCAGCAATGTGGTTTGAGCACGGCAACAGAGGAATTATGAATTCATGTTATTACTCCGGACAGTCACATTAATATTTGTCAATCTGTATTCCAGAGGGAAACAGCAAAGAATAGAGATTGAACAAGTGATGCAATGGAGGTGAAATATCTGGAGTTGCCCTGAGGAATTAATTATGAAAGAGCATGCAGTCATTTTCTGAGAAGAAAGACAAACTGAGCTTTATGAATGATAACAACAACAACCCAAAAAGATTAATCATTTTATTATGATAGAGCCCTGTTCAGTAGTAGTTAAATATTTTGCTCACAATAGGTGAAAGTTTTACTGTAGTTCTCTGGCATTAGGAAAAGCTGCTTGTTGCTGTCTCGGAGGCACTTTGGATTTCAATCATACGTTCTGATGTATGGCCTCCTGGTGAAGAATTATCCATATCCCTTTATCTGAGTTTAATTCAGGCCACTAAAAAAATCTATGTGTTCTCATTTACTCACTTTGTGATGTTATTTGGGCTTATTACATGGGTGTTTTTTTTTTATATGTTTTGCTTATTGTTACTTCACTTGGATGTTTGAGCTTCTGCAGAATCATGTATGTGCAGTATGCATACAGTCTTTTCAAAATAAACTTCCGTCTTCACAGGAAACAACTTGGTTAGGTTTAGGTAAAAAATTGTGGTTTGGGTTAAAATAACTCCGGAAGTGACGTAACTAAAGTACGGAAGTTAGGTGACAAATAAATCAACGTTGACTTCTGGTTTCACACAGGGTACGAACAGCGTCCTCCTGAGCGAATGTCTGGTGTTTTTTGACGCACCCGTCCACCCCGACCTCCTTCCTACGTGGCATTTGTCGCTCTTTATACTTCCTGGTTCACGATTATGTGGATTACAGATGAATTTATTTCGTGGGATATATACAAATTACAGTGCATTACTTTCCGTAGGTATAGCTACAAACAGTGTATAAAAACAGCCTGTTTTGTGACATCACAACTGGAAGCCAATCATGAGCCAGTATGCACGTATGATGTGGAAACTTGAAGCCTCCAGTGAATGTACACTGGGAATGGATTCTTCAGTGAAGTATAGAGACATCTTGTGTAGTTAAACTTCTGAAATGAACATTTGCATATTCATACATTATAGATTTTTCAATGAGGTAATGTCAGTTTTTTTGTGTGGAAAATCTATAAACACAAGTATTTTCATAAATACTAAAGATATGGTGCCACTTTTCCTTTCATCCCAATGTTTAGTTTGTTCTTGTTTGCAGGTTAAGCCGTAAATGTTGAGTGACTCTAGGTAATGAGTGCTCTATGAAGCATTATTTCGTTATTCCTTGACCTTTGACAAACATGAAAGTTGATGTAGTTATGCATTGTGCAAACTGTCATGTAAAACATACTCAATATGTACCACTTTAATGCCCACATTTAATGTAGCTGCTAGCCTGTAATCACTAATATGAGCTTGTTTCTGTCATCTGCCCCCTCCAATCAGCACAAAAACAGTTTGCTGTTGTGTGATGTAATTGTAGCCTACATGTAATAACCTGTTGTGTTTGCACATGTCAGGCAAGCAGAAACTCTTGTTTTGTGTGGGCAGTAGTGATAAAGAGCCAGGTCAACACACTGATCCCCCATGCGAGGCTGGACTGAGGGTTTATTGATGTGGGCTGAGGGACAGGCTCTCAGAGCAGGTGGACGGCTCCAAAGCAGTTCTAACTTTAATGAAATACACAGACCACCAGCACTCACTGGACATCAGCATAGTGACAATCATGACACTGAAATGGCTTTCAGAACGGTCCACTTTACTCATTTGCATTCACACGGGAGAGTGCTGCTGTGTTATCTGACATGTATTTCCATGTAAAGTGACAGTTGTTTTTTATGTATTTTCAGATTTTCTTCCCCCTGCCTCCTTACTTGCCATTCATCTGGCAGCTACTCAATAACTGTTTACACCACTTTGGTAACTTTAACAAAAATGTAAGACAGCTTTAGTTTTTAGCGTCTTTTTAAAATCAGTGTCCATGACAGTGATCAAGCTCATCCCAGGAGAAAGAAATAATTCAAGCTATTGGTCATTTTAAGTCTTAGAGCTTTCTTGCCAAAAGTTTTTTGCAAGCAGAGAACATAACTTCACATGTATAAGTTTAACTCTATAGGTACTTGGAATGTGTCACAGAAAAATACAGATAGCAACGGCATAGGCCAACGAAAGAAAAGCTAAATAACACATCTTGTATATGATTTATATGGAAATCAGCACAAGACTTGGACTTTGCAACATGAAATGAAAATGGAGCCTCTTTGCTGATATGAGGTTTCAATTACTTTTGTTTTGGTTAGCTGACAATGAATCACACATGGATACCTTCTCTCTTCTAGGAGCAGGGGAAAGACGACGATGAAAGGGAAAAACACGTCCCACCTTGTTGCTTTATTCTTCAGCCTAATAGAGTTGCTGCTTTTATTCATTTTTACTTCCAAAGTCTGCACTTTCAAAAAAAAAAAACTGCATTGAGTGAGCTTTTTAAATGGCATTTGACATCCAGAACCAAATGTTCCTGAAAGATTAATGGCGTTCAGCTAAACTTGGCTATTGTTGGTTCAAAACAAGCTCGCTCATTTAATCTTCAGAGCAAAAGTAATGATAATGAAATAAGATTCAAGCGAATCATCTCCTGCAACCTTGTGGCTGTACCTTCAAGGACAACTTAAACTTTGATGTGCCCTTTGAGACATAATGCATCATTCCCGAAGGACTTGACTCATTAGATCGGGAAGGGATTTTGACAAATGCTTTCTGTGAGGATATTTACATGACCGTAGGATTCAGAATAAAAGCTTGTGACACAGCCAAGGTCGGGTTATATACGTCCTCATGTCTTATTCACATATATCGCTGCAGAGTCTCGGAATAAACATGCAAACATTACCACGGAACGAGGAATCACACAAACAGCAACATTAAACATGATGAGTCTTAGGCATATATTTTAGGAGAATTGACCATTTGTTAAACCCCTAGCAACTGTAACTAATGTTTCAGTGGGTGCTTTCACATCAGGGACCCAGGCCCGGATCAGAATACACTGGACCACAAAGTCCAGTTTGTTTGATTAGTGTGAATGCTCCGTACCGTACTCAGACACGGTGCGTTGATCCGTACTCGAGTCCACTTGAAAAGGTGCTCTAGTACAGTTCCTGTGTACTCGGGTACGGTCCGCATCAGGTGAAGCCAACTGTACCAAAACATGGAAATGGACAACTATTTAACGCGAGTAACGTTAGCAGTCAGCGAGTAGTTTTGAAACGGCAGGCTGTTTTCAACAACACCGGTGTCCTCCGATCATCTGTATCTTCTCGCAGCATGCGGCGATCTCATCCTCTGAACTGCACGACCGTGGATGATAAAGCAGGAAGGCAGGCGAGAGCTTCCTTAAAATAGAAACAATAGTAGGCATTGGTGTTGGGCTATGTTTGGAGTGTGTAAAGCCGGCATATTTTCACATCTAACTCGATTACTTTAGGATTTATTTAGACCAAACCAGAGTTGGCGATTGTTGGAAAGACTAACGACGACGGTTTTGGTGAGTTTTATTTTGTTTCCGTGAAGTTTGAATGAAGTGTTTTACAATGCTCCGCCACTAGAACAGCTGATCTCAACATAAACAAATTCACATGGATGATAACGCAAGTATACTCGGGTATGGAACAACTTTACTAATGTGAAAACTGAGCAGTGAGGGAAGGGAGAGGGGGGGGGGGTTCAATCATACTCGGGCACGGTACGAATCAATCATACCTAACATGAAAACGCCCAGTATCTGAGGGAGGCCAAAAAAGTGATATGAAGATATTAGGTGTGTTAATGTAGTTATAACTGGTTATGAAAATGTAGAAATCCTTGGTACATTTTCACAACCACAAGTGACAGAGAGACTCTGGAAGCTGTAAAAATCTAAATCAGCCTTTAATTTTCTGCTTTTTGGCCTTTCTAGCATAACACAGCAAGCTAGATGTGGAGAACACTTTCAGGCAATCAATCTATTAATAGGGGGATGTAAGCTATGTAGTACGATAATTTGTTTTCCCATTCAACCTCTCAGCCCTCTTTTAGCGACACATAATATTCTCTATCACGAGGCATGTCAAGGCAGTCATGTTAAGAGACACAACTTTTACTTGGGCTGACATGATAATTATCTACTACAGCGACCGACAATGCTTTGAGGTCATTACTCCCATAGCGGGTCATTTCCCAGCCTTTTTCATGCCTGTGAAACTCTCACAATGTGGAGACAGAAAGAGAGAGAGAGAGAGAGATATCAAGAGAACGAGCGAGAGCATTCCACAAGACGAAAATTAGCATTTGATTTGGACCGTATTGTGGCGCCTAAACTCTCACTTTGCTGAAGTGGCTGTGGATGTCTTTCATAAGACATATATTACATTAGGGCTTTGGGGAGATGACAGGTGGGATTTCACAATACGATTAGAATTTATCAAAGAAACTTTAGTCTCTTTTGTTGATGTGTCAGCCAAGGTAGAAGTTGTGTTTCGTTGTGTGAATGTAAACTAGTTCTGGCAGGTGTTTCCTGCTTCCTTTCCTTGACTTCAAGGAAATTACTGTCTCATAGCACACACTCACTTTAGCTTCCCATCTTCTGAGGGAATTGGCATACATCATAAAGCCCTGAGCAATCAAATCTGGGCAGATGACAGAAAACAAAGCAATGCAGAAAAGTGAGTCTGAGCGGAAGCCCTTCAAGGTAAAAGTTTTACTGGGAATTCAAGGTAGAAGTTTCAAGGCACCCTGGTTTGTAGTCGTAATCCACGATGAGGTGAATTTGAAATCAATTATGAGCTCAGTAGGATTATTGACAGATACCTCCTAGTCATTACAGCATGTGAACAAAATGACTTTTCTTGGGGAACTTCCATTAATTTAGCTGAAATGGAACAGTGTGCAGCAGCCCTGCAAAGCCACGTCTGGATCAATGAAAAGGAACCACAGAACAATCCTCATTGATCCCCTCTGCTGAAATACACCACTGTTATGGTACACAACGTGTTCGATTGGATTCCACAAATCCTTCACACAACTATGAGAGAGCAACAGAAAGCACGTGTGATGAACGTTAATGCAATACTGGCGTTCCTGGAAAATGTAATTTGCTTTGTGAATATAGTATGTTGAAGGACATTGTTTTTCATGTGTGTTGAAGGTTTGTTGTGTGTGAATACGTGGAATTTTTGACAAGAATGCCTTTTGTAGATGCTGACCTCCAGCGTCATGTTTGGCCATTTTGAAAGGGGTGACAAAGGGTTGCCATCAAACATTGTACTTCAGAGTAGCCCTCCATTAGCATACATGCAGATCAAAATGCATAAATTTAATATCAGTGATATTATCCAAATGATGGCACCGCTTACCAGTTCAGAGGAAGGGCTTTGGAAGAAGGACTTTAATCATGACATGATACCATGTTATCACTGACTATCATACAGTATTCATATAAAACATCATCTATAGTTTTTATCTTGTGGTGCCTGGTACTGGTGCGTTTTGCTTCGGTCATACAGTAGGGGAGAACGGGGTCGGTTGCGACAGGGGGACAGTAAGGACAGAGCCTTTTCAGAGCCATTCACCAGGCTCATACTCAGCCACACCCTCTTCACTTTCAACTTGAAAGTGGAGACCTTCTGACTATTCCTCACATTTTATTCACAGTTTTGAAATATACAGCGTGTAATGAAATTTTGGCTTTTTTTCTTCTACCATACTGTTTTTAATAATGCCACATACAAAAATATATTGTTGAAAAGCATATTTTCAGGCCTATCAGTTGATGCTAGTGACAGCTGACTGAAGTTTTGTTGGTAGCTAGCACAGGAGTCCAAAGCATGTCTCCTCTCCCTGGGACGGTTGGGACGGTATTGTTTATAGTTCATACCTTATTACAAATCAACAAAAAGCAGACAAAAACAAGACAAAGGCTTTTCCTAATTGATTAAGACCCAGTGTGAAGTCACTGAGTGTATGTTTATTCAAGTGGCTGCCAGTCAGAAACCTTTTTTTTTTTTTTTCTCCAAATTCCATAACTCAGTAATTTATGAAAAATGTTATTTTACAAATGTTTTCTTTTTCTCAAAGAAATATGTGAACAAGTGACCTTGTAATTATAAGGTGTTGAAATTTAGACTGCAATTTTTTCAGTGTAAATTATATATTTTTTTAGCCCAGAACAAGGTCTCCCAACAGCCCCGGTGAGGCAGAATTTTGGAAAAATGTACTCCTTGTAGGCTATATTTAACAAAATTGTACCTTTCACATTTGGGTTGGGCTCTAAAAAACTTGATACATGTTAGAAATCTGTTCAGGGATCAAATTATTTTCATTACAGTTCAAGTGAGTAATGGAAGGTTATTTGGTGTTGATACAAAAGTGTTCCGACTGACTCAGCTCTCCCCTACCAAAGAGCAGTTTTTACTCACTAATATGTGCTAATTTAACGGTTCCACTTCTAACACTATAGTTTGGGGTTGTTCTTGGTTCCAATAATCAGCCCTGGCCACACTTAAACACACCCGTGCTTGCATTACATCCCATTATCTATGACCTTAACATTTTCATTCCTAAATTTGATCACTTGTTCGACAGAAATTCAAATTAGCATTTGTTGTATTTAGAAAAGAGATCATTGTGGTTTCTGTGTTTGTCTGTTTCCCACTTGGCTACTCTGTGCATTTTTCAGCTTTTGACTCTAAAAGAATCCAAATGAGCCCAATACCAAACACATCACAGGTGAGGCCAATAGCCTGAAGCAAAAGCAGGCCTGTTCTGATACAGTCTGATATAGCAACCTCTGGAGCGTATCCAGCCTGTGCTGTGTGTCCTGTGACAGCCGCTGAGTACAGATAAAGACGTGCGTGGCCAAACATGCAGACTTTGATCTGATGCTCCCATCTCTATGAATAAGCGTCCGCCACATGCTGTGTACAGGAGGGAAGTGGGAACATCAATGCTAATCGAGCTCTCCGTATGAGCCATTGTTTTATTTAATAAAGATCCGCTGATGGGAAGATTTCGGTCCTTTTTTGTCATTGTTGTTGTTAGCGGTGCAGTTTGAGATATAATGTGATATTACTGAGTGACACTTGTAGCCTCAATGGCGAGATGGGGGAATCAATAAATGAGGGAGAACAGCACTAAGAGCCGTTAAAAACCCAATCACATACTCAGGTGATAGTGTAAACCCATAGACTCAAAGAGGCCGGGCAGAGGCTAGAAAAATCTTCATTCTCAAATCAAAAAAGATAATTACAAAGCTGTATTTTAATTGCAGGTACTACAATGGTGAGACATTACCTCTAGTCTCTAGACATCGTGTGTGAATCTCTTCTCTAATTAGTTAACTTGCTGCTTTTATTAGCGAAGACTTTCTTCATTTGAATTAAAGGCCTTTGTAGGCAGTGTCAGAGGCCAGTCACTGATGTTGCTGATGGGGGTTGGTGAAATTAACAGGTTACAGCACACCGCCAACCGTGTGTCTGTTTGTTTATGAGCACGCATGCAAATGTACTTTGCCTCAGGCGTGTTTCATTATATGTGCATGAAAACGTGACTGTGTGTTTACCCATAAAAAAGATAGGCCGCACTGTGACACATCAAAACCCACCATCAGGTACCATAAAGCAAACGTCTCCTTGTTATTGAAGATACTGTAGAGACACGACGGCGAGGAGAAGGAAATTAGAGTGAGCGCTGTGAATCATCTCAGCGGTTCATTGCCACTTCACGCTGATTGAAATGCCAAAGGATGACTCTCAAGGCCCCATGTTGATAGCAAGAATATCCCTTCCTTCGTGAGTGATACTGTCATCACCATCGCCATCGCCATCATCAGTTACCAGTAGCTTTTCATATTTGTCCTTATTTTGAGAAATATAAAGAAGGAGCCCCATGATAGCTTGCTTGAATTATGGGTGTGACTAACGGTTATTCCTCTCAATGAACCTACCTTCCCAAACAGGTTGGTTCCAGTCTAGCAAAAACACAAACAAACCATAAAAGACAGAGTTGGAATCATAGTTTCCTGATTGAAACAGGCTGAAATCATAAAATTGCCCCCAGAGAGCTGATTGTTTCTCCATCAGATCATGGCAAATATACATTTTACCAGCCAAAACCATTTGAATGAAATGTACAATATTTTAATCTTAATGAAAATGCACCGATATTCTCTTATGGTTTTCTTTTTATAAAAAATACAAATGTTCTTCCACAGATACATACATAACAGCAATATTTTACAGGCCTATCTTTAAAAGAATGGCTACTATATTTTATAATAAGCTAGCTTAACATGGTAGCAAATATGCAGGAGAGGTTGCCTTTAAATAGTTTTAAATAGACTTTTAAATAGACTAAAATGCAAACACTGTAAGCAAAACAGATTTGCAACAAAAACACAGCTTCATCATAGGAAATCACTGCAGACAAAATGTGGACATTCATGCAAAAGCTTTCGAGAGTCTTCGGCTGGCGGACCCGACACAGCAAATAAGGCATTCCTGTCTGATCAGCAGCGATGGAAAAGTGTAAAAAAAAAAATGTATAACATGTTTTCCAGTAAGGTATCAAGTCATTGGTGTCCATACTCAATTCAGCCAAGAGCCACAGGTAAGAAAAGTTCAAGTAGTAGCAAGTAAAGATACCATGGTCCATTTTAGACAAAGAAAACATGGTTAATTAGGAGGTCCTTGTATCACAAATGATAGTGCTTTAGTTGTGGTTGGAAAAGTATCATGTTTAAGAGTCATCATCAGTTTTTATGACGTGGAAGAGAGTGACATTAAATACTACCTGGTGTCCGTTATTCCAGGCGTACAGTGCTCTCTCTCTGGCGTTGTAGTCAAGCATGGAGATGTGAAAGTACTGGTTGTGGAAAGGGATGTCTATGTATTCGTAACTCGAAGTCTTCGTAGAGTAAGCGTAGTAAACCTTCGCTCCCGACAGGTGAGAGTTAGTGATATAGAGCGTCCCACAGATCATGAATGACTCACCCGCGTTCCTTTTGGAGTATTCGGTGTTCCAAGTCTTCAGCACCTGCAGGGTGTCGGGGTCCATCTGGGAGACGACGACATTCCCGGCGTTTTGATTGGTCGCGTACACGACCCACATTCCCAGCTCGTCAGCCATGACGTCGATGTCGGAGTACCCTCCCCACGTGTACGGGTACATGTTGTGGAAGCCGGCGAACTCCAGAGCTCGCTGGGCCAGCACGCTGCCCGTCTCGAAGCTGTACTTGACGATAATGTTGCTCTGGTACTTGTTGTAGTAGAGCGATCCGTTGTAGACCATGTGATTGGTTCCCTCCCATTTAAATGGGAGGCTGTACGTTCGGGAAACCGCCCCTGCGACAAAGTCGTCCATTGTCTTGAACTCACGCACAATCTTGCTGTTAGTGTAACTGTCCATATACCAAACCTACATCAGAGAGGATGAAGAGAATGGGTAGTGAGAAACAGCCAGACAGCCATCAAATATAAACTATTTCTAACCTCTTTTTTAAGTAAATAATTGATGTGATTCTATAAAAAATGCAGTTCAAAAGTTATCAAATCAGAAATATCAGTACTCTACTATAGATTAGCTCAAATCAAAACCCACTCTATCTTCAGCTGTTGTGATATTCTATCTTCTCTAAAAACAGATATAGTACCGTACACACTGCACAGCCCCCAGAAAGCACTCCCCTGCTCGATTGCTTTCATAACTCACCCTGTTGTTTCTGGTTGATGCTAGAGGATCAGTCATCCATGCCCCAAACCGGGTTCCAGATGTCTTTATTGTAACAGGTCCAGTGATTTTCATTAATTTCCCACACGCTGTTAATAAAGAAATGCAGCGATAAGATGTGCTGTGGTGGTTTTTGTCTCTAAGTAGATTTCTCAAGCCAATTTCATGCCTGTGCCACCAGAGAGTGTGCCCTCTGTGCATACTAAGATAGCACTGGCAGCGAGCTGCTTTATTTAACTTGCAGCGTAATGGTGCAACTGCTGTTTGTGGTTATAGGCAACACAGCTTTCTCCTGCCCAACCCGTAGTATTTACTTTAATGCATCTAAAGACTATGGATATACAGACCTCACATAAAGTATCATCAAAATCTATAGTTACGGGCTGCTTATTTTGGTAAACTACAACACATTTGGTTTGAGCACAATTAACAAAGGGCAGGTTTTTTTTACAATAAAATAAAACATTTGAATTATAATAAAATGAAAATGTAATGCAGCAGCATTGTCTAGCCTAAGATGCACCTTCCACACAAACTCTACCAGTGCCACATTCAAAATGTATAAAATATAAAACACATAAAATATAACAGTCAACATATTTATTAGGGCTGTCAATTGATTAAAATATTTCATTGTGATTAATGATTGTCCATAGTTAATCGTGATTAATCGCAAATTATTCTCATTTTTTTATCTGTTCAAAATGTAGGAGATTTGTCAAGTATATAATACTCTTATCAACATGGGAGTGGACGAATATGCTGCTTTATGCAAATGTATGTATATATTTATTATTGGAAATTAAATAACAACACAAAACAATGTCTAATATTGTCCAGAAACCCTCACAGGTACTGCATTTAGCATAAAACACATGCTCAAATCATAACATGGCAAACTGCAGCCCAACAGGCAACAACAGCTGTCAGTGTGTCAGTGTGCTGACTTGACTATGACTTGCCCCAAACTGCATGTGATTATCATAAAGTGGGCATGTCTGTAAAAGGGAGACTCGTGGGTACCCAGAGAACCCATTTTCATTCACATATCTTGAGGTCAGAGGTCAAGGGACCCCTTTGAAAAGGGCCAAGTTTTTTCTGACCAAAATTTAGTGTAAGTTTGGAGCGTTATTTAGCCTCCTTTGCGACAAGTAGTAGTATGACATGGTTGGTAACAATGGATGCTTTAGGTTTTCTAGTTTCATATGCCACCAGTATCTTCTCTCTAGCTTTAAAACTGAGCCCGCTACAACCTAAAAATTGCAAGCTGCGTTAATGCGTTAAAGAAATTAGTGGCGTTAAAACAAATTGAACTTTGACAGCCATAATATATACATTGTGTTTTTTCTTAATTTTGTCTTCAATATATGGTTTTATTTAATCACTGTAAAGGAAATGTGAGAAACACATTTAATAAATGTTCAGCTGACTAATGAGTAGCCTGACGACCTCCCTGTAGAATTTATGGATATCAAGTCCACAACCAGCCCCCCTTTTCTGTCCATTATGAGGCAATTAAGTACTCTATGTTACTTTCAGAAGCCTTCTTTAAAAAGATTTTGGAACATCTTAATGTTTGAAGAGCCAAAGGCTGTCAATACACTAACCAGTCCACAAGAACAAAAACTAATTGCTTCGTTTCTTCCCTGGTACTGAGATCGAGGTGAAAGCACATTGCCATTAAACGTATTTTTTAAAGGAAACATTTTTTGTGTGGGATGTAAGGGCAACACAACAAAGAACAGCATTACAGCAACTGAAAGTGGGCTTCTAAAAGTAACCTGCTGTATAGGGAGCATTTTAATGAACACAGGCCACACTTGTTTGTGGTCAAAACCACAAGGAAGTCAGGCCACTGAGTTTTCTTTTTAGATCTACATTTCTCCTTTGGTTATTTTCTTCAGCAGCAGAAAAACAACAGTATACAAAGGGCACAAAAATACTCTTGCTATGACGGTGATGTGGCTGTTACATATTATGAAATCATGCAATGCCACTTGTGCTAGTACTATTTATTCACCAGTACCATTGCCAGCACTGTCCCTAATAAGACAGTAGAAAACACTGCACACTACATGCACATGCAGTGTTCAGCACTTACTTAGTTTGCCCATACAGCTGCGGAGCCGGCTGTCCAGTCGCAGGACTCGCTGATAGAGCTCATCGTAGTCAAAGGCCCCGAGCTCCTCCTGGATGTTTGTCAGCACTGCTGAGAGGTTCCTGATCTCCTCCTTGAACTGGGAAATGAGCGCAGCATCCATCTTGTACTGCTCCAGCACAGGGATCAGCGGCTTCAGCTCGTCCATCTTGTCCTTAAGCTCCTGTAGAGGTGACAGTGACAGCGGCAGAAATGGAAAACAGAGAGAGGTGGCACAATGTGGATAGGTGTGATGGTTAGAGACAAACAAAACTACAGTTACAGAGGAGCACACCCCGCTTCAGTACATGTTAAGTATTTGTTAGCAAAAGAGTCCACCCACGTAGCTACCGGGGAGACTGGACCACTGGTAACTGATTAGGAATTATACACGTGTCCCTTGTTGCTCCAGTGCTCCATAACATGTTAGCATTTGCAGTCTCAAGAGACAGTAAGTGACTAGTATTATTCATCATGAGAAAATAGACTGACCTTGTACAGTGTGTGCTGTATGAAGCACCTAATGGAACTAAGAAATAAACCATTCATTCATTCATCCATGCATTTACCCTTTCAGCTTGTGGGAAACTATATAATTATCCACCATGAATTTACCAGGTCAACTAAAACGGGTCAATTTCCTGAAACATACAGTATGTCTATTCCTGTGTTTAAAGGTCTTATTGATAACATTTTTATGTAGACAAATTAAAAAAAAAAATAATACACTTACAGAGCCTTTAGAAAGGTGATGGCTAAATGTATGGCTTTCCTGAAAAAACACGAATATATATTATTGTGAATTAATCATTTAAAAAAAATTGTCGGGTCCAAAATTAATGTTTTGTTTATCTCTGTGGAAGATGTCTGACATTTGGTTCCCACTTCTAGCAAGGCTTGTGAGCCAATAGTAAAACGACGTTGGTCACCGGTTAGTGTTGAAAAAACGGATAAATGTCTGATATTGACGGTTAGTGCCTGGCAACGACTTGTTTTTGTGAAGTAAATGCAATGAAACAGGGGGGGAGAATGTGATGTTTAGTTGCTGAATGTTATCAATGTTATCAATAGCACCTTTAACTACAATTTCCTTATGATATTCATGTTTGTTGGTGGCCAGCCTTCTTTATTTAAACCATGGCTATATTTCTGACGTTCTTGCCAGGCTGATGGTTTTTCCACACAGTTATTTCTCAAACTCATTGAGTGTCTTGCAACCTGCCACACGAGAGATGTTCCTACTCCCATACCAGCTGTCCTGTGCAATCCACACAGGGCAACCGCAGCAGCACAACAGCTTCTGAAACAACCATACATTGTAAGCGCTTTCTGATTCAGAGAGCTTCTTTTGTAGTGTATGTATTCTTTATTTTCATGTACACACAAAAGGTCTGCATGCTGACAAATACATTATATAGGCTCCTCGGCTCTTATCCTGGCTTTTCTCAACAACTTGCTGTAAATAAAGGGGATGATTATTAGCAGCTGTGTGAAAGTCAAAGAAGACTGTGTTGGGTTTTATCAGCCAACTGAAAATTCTGCCGATATTAAGGATGAGGAGACTGATGCTGAGCTAAGCAAACCAGCGGAACAATTTTGGAAACTGGTGTTTGTTACTCTGTCCCTAGTCTTACTATGGATAATTGAACCTGACCCCTGGTGGCAATTTTTGGTGTTCAATCTGAAGAGTTACATGGACCTGCTGCAAAATGTAACGCCCTTGCCTACGTCTCTCTCCTTGCACGTCGTGCTATTTTACTTAAATGGAAGGAGCCTACCCCACCCACACATTCCAAATGGCTTAGTGACCTGATGTCATGCCTCAATCTTGAGAAGATTTGGTACTCCATACGTGGATCGGGCGAAAAGTTTTATAAGGTTTGAGGTACCTTTGTCACATATTTTCACACGTCTACTACTGTAGTTTCTGAGTAGCAGACTTATGACTTTTCTGCCTTCTGCTGGAGGAGGACTGGGTGTGTTACCACTGCTCCTTTGACTTATTATTCTGTATGTAGCTCATATTATGGAAATTGTTAAGGTGCAGAACTAGCTTCTCTTATAACAGTGTTGTATTATTATTTTTTTCTTTGTCTTTCTCCTTCTTTTTTCTTTTTTTTTTTCTGGGGGGTGGGTTATAAACATCTTGACTGCACCAGCTGCTGGCTGTAGTCTTATATTTACCATAAAGACATAAGAGTGGTATCGACCCTCTCAAAAACAAGTGTAATGGCATTTCTGAAATGAATGTTGCATAAAAACTTTCAGGTAAATATAGAAAGACAAAAAAGAAAAGATCCATTGAACGTTTGATTAAACCAGGCTGTGATTAAACGAGGCTGAAGAATACCTGGAAGTTCCTGGCGATGATGGATTTCCTGTCATCCTCAATCTGTCTGAACTTGGTCCTCAGGCCCTTCATCTGGTTCTCCATCTTCATGACATATTGGAAATCCCTCTGAGTTCGCAGGTTCAGCACCTCAATGGACTGAGACATGTTCTGCACCTAGAGAAAAAAAATGATAAATACCCAAACAGGGTTATCAATCTCAAATTGGACATTTGGCAGGATAGTATAGTATAGGATAGTATAGTCAGCAAGTGAATTGAGGATGCCTTCCCTTCGCTCCTTCTTTCTTTTCACTGCAACCAATTGAAAGGCACTTTGAGGGGTTTTCCCTGGTGAGCCTGCGTGTGTGCCTGAATGTGTGACAGGCTAATTTTGAAAAAGAACAAATATGATAAAGCCTAGCAGCCACGTACCTGAGTTAAATGTACATGATAAAACATTGTGTATTAGGACAAATACTACACTCTTCAAAAGAACAATAAAGCTTGCAGGGATTTGTTCCTTCATAATTCCTATCTTTAACAGGAGAGCGTGTTCGCTCGTGTGCGTGCATGCTGCACTGGGGTGGTAAATATTCCCTTTTACATGTGCTTACCTTCTCTAGTAGCTGGCGGAGCTGTCTGCTCTTGGCATCTCTGGAGCACAGGCTCTGTTCTGGTGCCACCACTGTGCAGATACAGCGGCCATCAGCATCCTGGGCCGAGCTGTACACCTGCCAGCCCTCCTTTGGGCCGATAGTCTGCAAGCACAGACACATACACACTGAGGTTAGATCGATATTTTAGATTTTGTATTGTATAATTGAGTTCATATTTATGTGACACTGGTTCTCTTGGGAAAGCTGGTAACCTCAAGTATTTCTAAGCGTAGCAAAAAAGAACTGCTGCTACAGATGCACCCACTTTGAAAAAAACCTGGGCAGTCAATGGTAGTGCTAAGAGTGGAGCGCAGCTACGTACCTTGCGTCAAACAATAAGCATGAACAATGTCAACTTTAAAAATATAATAATAACAATAAATAGGGCTGTCAAAGTTAACGGAATAAAAACGCAAATTTGTTTTAATGCCACTAATTTCGCAATAGCCGTTTCGGAGGTTGTCAGTATGATTTCAGAGGTTGTGAGCGGGCTCAGTTTTAAAGCTAGAGTGAAGATACTGGCATCATATGAAACTAGAAAAACCTAAGGAATCCATTGGTACCAACTCATACTAGCTTGTTAAGAAGGAGGATAAATAACGCTCCAAACTTGCACTAAATGTCCACTCCCATGTTGATAAGAGTATTAAATACTTAATAAATCTCCCTTTAAGGTGTACTTTGATAACAGATAAAAACACAGATAGAAACTGTGCAATTAAACAGAAACTTGCAATTAATCGCGGACAATCATGCGATTAATTGCAATTAAATATTTTAATCGATTGACAGCCCTAATAATAATAAATTGGATATCTCATCGGTTCAGTGTGTAAACAGTGCATGATTTCCAAGCAACGACTAAGGTGTACCCCAAGATTGAATGTTGGGTCCACTTTATTTTAATGTTTATAATTGTAATGTTTCAGCAATGTAATATGATGTAAATTCATCTGTGATGCATATTCTGAAGCAGCTGTTAAAACTATGCTAAATTCTTTCAAGCTGAACACTGACAAACACCCTGATTTTCACTATGACTAAACACACTAATCAGTCCCATTCCCAGACTAGAACATCAGGTATTACTGAGATAATCTCCTAATTAGAAACATTTGGGCATCTGGATTGCTGACAAAACCTCAAGCACATATAAATACATTTAACAAAAAGTTGAGGGGGAAACTTAACTTATACAGAAAAAAGACTTTTTTAGGGAGAGGGTAGAGGAGTCGAGCCTTCTCTCGGGTCTGGATTATGGACATAATTTATAGACATGTGACTGCCCCCACACTAAAACGCCTGGAGCCTTTCTGCCCTTTAGCTTGAAGATTTATAACAGGTGAAAGCTATTGTACTTCGTATTGTGAAGATTGACAAGTGTATATGTGTTTCTTAACAAGGTCTTATACTGTAAATTCCCCTTTACTAACTAGAGAGCATAAGATTATGATTTAAGGATTGGCTCATAGGCTACACGTCATTTTAAATATGAAACACCTCATGGATCCAGATGGCATCTTACTCCCATTTATTCATTCATTAATTCATAAAACTCTGCCTGGCAGATTTCGTCAGCTGTAGTTCGCTAATTAAGCTAACATTAGCTGGTTAAAGATTCAGGCTCAATGACTTTTTAATGTTGACTAGTGTTAAAGTGTTACGAGAACCCTGTAAACCCTGTCTTAAATATGCACTTGATAGCTATTTACATGATATCATGCTAAAAGACTGAGGCTAAAGCTGTATGTCCGAGAAAGTCTGCATCCTGACCAGTTGGTGATCGATTAGGAAGTCATGGAAATAAAGATACAGCATTGTTCTTGTACTGCAGTGTAGAGCTTGAACGTCCTACAGAAAATGTAAAATTAGACTCTTATTTCATTCCAACCTATTATCCATTTATAGCCTACAGTACTTGGACAAGCAAAACAGAGATTCTTTATGCTTAATTGGTTGTAGTCACAGCTGTGTGAGAAAATAGGCTACTACACAGTGGATGTGCTATCATGAACCAAGCTTGTTTTTTTGTTTTACCACCTGTAACCCCCAGGGACTACCCATCGTTCCGACGGTCCATTGTTCCGAAAATACACTCTCCACAAATACACACTCTCTAATTATGGGTAATTATTATGCACAATGACATCATCGGACCTTCCCGTCTTGTTGCCTTGAATGTCTTTGTTGGTTGAATCGTTTGGTTAGGTTTAGGCATGAAGAGTGAGGTTAGTTAGGTTTAGGGTAAGAATATCAGGGTAAGCCAACCAGAGGCGGGTCATAGGTAGGAAAAAAATATCACGACCGGGAAGGTCAGATTTTGCATAACAATTAGCCGTGTGCTTCTGTTCGGGACAACGGGATGTTTTCAGAGTATTGGGGTTTCAGAATAATGGGCCGTCAGAACGATGGCATGGCACCGTAACCCCACAGAGTACGACATGCTCCTTGGCTTTGGAATTAACGGTGGATTACCACTGTAGGTAATAAGCCAGTGGGCCGATCATATTAACATTTACAGAACACATTAGACCAGACAAATTTGAATCCATTCCTTACACTTTTGCCTCGTTTTCAGTTTTAGCACTGTCGCTCTTAATACAGCCTGTGCACACAAGTTCAACATGTGGAGAAATCCACAGCTTGACAGGCCTGCTGTTCCTAGTTATGGTTGCTAAGCTATGGTTGGACAATGTGGACAACAGTGCATCATTTTCCATAACCGCATGGGTCGGAGTAGAATATTCATAACATGCACATTTGTCAACAATCAAAATCTAAGTTTTGTTCATTCATGATGTTCTTTGAATTGAAAGGTTCTTTTCACACTACAGTGTCTTTCTCAAACTTTTGCTTAAGTTAAGTTACGTTTTTTTCCTGCTACTATATGTCACTACGACGCCACTACGTTAGAACTGTGGGGTTATGCACAACATCTTGCCATTCAACTTTGAAAACTGAAGACATAAACTTTGAGTAACTTCAAGTACTTTTTCTCAATTATTCATAGGACCTGTGGCCATGCACTCTCTCGCAGTGGAGAGATTTAGCTGACGCTTCAATCAAGCAAAATAGACAAACAAGCCTGAAGATGCTTTTGTATTCATATAAATATTTATGTACTTTGCCAGCAAGAACTCTGATGGTAAACCTTGTCATCCACTATAATCCGAGTGACATATCTGAAGAAAAGGAGGTACATTTGGAGGAAGGGGGGTTTATGAACAAACAGAATAGTTGAAGAGGTGGTTATGTAGGAAAACAGTAGCTGGAAAAAAAGACAATGAAAAAAGGACAGTGCTGACAAAGAACAAGAAAGAGGACTTGACTGTCAATTAGGGGGGAAAGAGATAGAGGTAGGAGAGTAGGTACGACGGCACATATATCACTACAGAGAAGTACAAAGACAGCCAACATAAGATAATGAGATGAGGTGAGGGATAAACGAGGAGGGCACCAACTTGTACGGAGGAGAAAATGAAGGAAAACAGACAGAGACGTAAAACAAATAGGCAGATAGATGACATTGGCAGAACAGTCCATCTCACCAATGCTTACATACGGATTAAAAATAAAGAGTGGTTCTATACAAGCACTGACTGGCATTACTTATTCAATTAAGCCAAACTAGAACTGTATGATACATGAAGAACAACATGTTTTACCTTGTGCGGTTTAATAACATAGTGTTTTATTTATGAAATTGTGTTGTTGATGAGGTGAAGACTAATTTTCAATATTTTCTATCTCTCACTGCACGTTAGATAGAAGAAGCTCAGACTCCAAGGCTACAATGGTTTCACAGAGCTGCGCGCCGAAGTCTAGTCATTAATCATCCTCAGAAAACAGCATCCAGCAGCTCAAAGCTCTCCCCAGCCGCACAGCAGAGTTTTGCTCCCTGCACATCACACACAAACACACACACACACACACACACACACGCACACACACACACACACACACACTCATGCATGAATGGTTACGTATAGTATGTACTGCACACACAAACCAGTTGCCAAGATGTTTCCTCTGTAGTTCTCTTCTTGATCTCCCAGTCTTTCTTGGCCAGGGTTAGACTAATGGCCTTTTGGAGGCTGATATGCAGTATAGTCATCAATACTTTTTGAGTGAAGTTGCCAACAGACAGTATTTTGTGCCAGTATTCAATATGTTTACAGTCAAAACCATAAAAACGACAGCAACGTGTATAACTCCTCCATGTTTAATCAAGAAAAATGGATCCTGTGGTGCGGAGGCCTCTTGCCCAATCAGCGCTAAGATGCATTAACACTTTCTAAAACTCATACCAGTTATTATGTCAATCAAGACTTTACATTTACAAGTTTCTTCTTTAAAACAATGCACAAAGTAAGTAGTTTCTATGCAGCAAGCTTATCATGCTACTGTATCAACCTAAGACAGATTTGATGTGTCATTTCTTATATTGCCTCTGAAATTGGTTCCTCCACATTTGCCTGATCTACTCAGACCTCTTTCCGTCTCCTAGACAACACGTCTCTCTATATTTATTATATTTCTTTCTACATTTTTAAACATTAATGATCTTTATAACAAGAACACACTTAGTTCATTTCTACACTTAAACTTATAATTAATTGAAAGCTATTTTTACATCTTAACCTGTCTGTTATCTATTTCTTCATTTGTATCTTTTTAACTCATGGATTCATTGACCACGAATAACTTTCTTCACCTTTCTTGGTTTCACACCAAGCACGGATTTTCATACTAAAAATTTGCACGGAAATTTATAGAAACTGATTTTGTGGGTTCTTATGAATGCTTGCACACCCCTGCGGAACATTTGTGCAGGGGAAAAAAATATTCTGACGGACGTCGAATTTCAGTGGATTTCGGCCTGTGGTTATACATGTTTGACCATTGAAATCCTTTGTTCCAACTGATGTCATTCTGCATAATAACTAGCCATGTGCTTCTCTTGGCGGAAAGTGTGTATTTTTGGGGGCCTTGGAACAATGGGCGTTTGTTTTTGGGGTAACGGACTGTTGGACAAATGGGCTTTTTCGGTCCAATGGGACATTTTTCGGACTATTGGTGTTTTGGAATAACAACGGACCGTCCTCTTCTCAACACCCAATAATGTACAACAAACACTACTACCTCATCGACCAAATAAAGGACAATATATGGTTTGAGATCGCCCAGCAGCAGGGATACGATGAGGATGGTAATGTAGCTGATATGCACTTGTTAACGTTATTTGTTAGTCAGGGAACGGGGCTAACCACAACAGCTAACGTTAGCATCACATTTGGGTCTGATTAGTTTATGCATTGTGTAGTTAACTTTAACCCCTTATGGGCCTTTCACACAGAATGCGGCAATTTAGACACTTTGTCTGGATAGGTTTTTGTTGTGTGGAGTGGACGCGGCACTTTTTAGGAGGAAAGTCATTGGGTCTCATTGACAAAAATGTAACAGGGCAACGCGGATAAGTCGCACCGGACCCGGTGTGCATAGTTGTCAATGCGGGAAATTCAAATGCAGATTTTCTGCATTCCCACACTGCATTTTCGCATCGCACTGGTGAAAAATGGCTTTTTGGATGACAATATGCTGTGCTCTACATTGTAGAACCAGAAATATAACACAATAATAGAAACACCTTACAATACAACAGTATGATACATCAATATCACAAATAATAGCCTGCAAAATGACTATATAAAATTGCCTCTTCATCTCTGTGACAGTCTCACCGAAATTATGACAGGTCATATTTGTCACTTCATTAGAAACCATCATATTGTACAATTGTTTATGTTATGGCATCCACCCACCATCCAACAGGGTAATCTAATATTGACCTGTTATTTGAACAGGCCACTATTTTTCAATGATCTAATATAACTTACTGAGTCAAAGATTATAGGACAGTCCAATAGCCACTAATAATGAGTGATCATGACTTTATTACTTTTATTACTGCACACAAGGTCAGTCTCACTTCTAGTCCCTATTAATTAATGTTTGACGTTTATGAGGTGACCTGATTGAACTGTGAATCAGCCCTCAAACTTTTCATGCCTCAGTGAAGCCAAGAGCGACATTTACAGTACAGTATATTATGACAATATCTGTCATCTGGCCAACCAGGACTAACCAGGTGACAGGAAAGGAACTGTCGTGGAAAAAATGTATTAGACATGAAAGAATGTTTTGGTATTTTGAAAGACCTCAGAGTCATTCACTCTCAGCATGCAATATGTGAGAAGGCTCTGGTTGTCTGGAGGTTACGATGATACCTTGCAGATGTTCCCGAATCCCATAGTAAAGAGTCTGGACCAAGGGTTACACAACATTTTGTTTGCCTCCTCCAAGGTAGTGTGATTATACGTTACTCTGTATGACATTGGATACACTGCAAAAGCAATGTTCAATAAAAATACAGGAGCAATGTCCGTCTAGCTCACTTTTAAAGGAAGTCCTTGGTATTTGATGGCAGTCTGGAAAACATCCGAGGCACTCTGATTGTGACCACCAACATGTTTCGATTCAGCAAGTCTTCATCAGGGTGTGAAGTTCAGTGATGAGAAGGTGTTCAAATGTGACATGAGTCATGTGACCTGAGTCAGTGAACATATCAAAATGTATGTAAATATGTAGTAAAACTAACTCACACATATATTGGCTAAAAGACAAGAAAATATAAATAACAAATTAAGATCACTAACTGCGAAAATAACGGAATAAAAACCAATAATGTGCTAATGTAAACTACAGTACTCACAAATAAAGGCAAAATAGAGATAAATGTGAAGCAAATAAATAAGTTAAGGACAAATATAATGAAATAATAAATAACGATAGTATAAACAGACAACAACCTTATGGGACTCTACAGTATGAATAAATATTACTTGTCCAAAGTCTTAGTGGCACCAATAAAAATGTTTGGAGGAATGTATAATGATGGTTTACAGAAACAGGATGATGCTGCACTGGCTAGTAAATATGCAGTTCAAAACTGTATAATGTCAACATCCTAATATAGTATGGCAGCATAGTGTTCCTTGTCATCTTTGATTTTGTAAGATCACAACATACTACATCACATGATGAGATACCGTAACAGCATTATGGGACCCTACAATGTTAATGTGTGTGAATTATACAGACTCAGGTCACATGACCATTTGATGACTTTCAAAATTTGAACACCTGTCCTTACAACACAGTGCATGAATCACGTTTTCTTTTACATCATGCCGATGGCAACGAGTTCGAGGTGTTGACTTTGCCTCCAAATTCTCCAGATCTCAATCCAATCGAGCATCTGTGGGATGTGCTGGACAAACAAGTCCGATCCACGGAGGCCCCACCTCCCAACTTACAGGACTTAAAGGATCTGCTACTGACGGCTTGGTGCCAGATACCACAGCAGACCTTCAGAGTTCTAGTGGAGTCCATGCCTCAACGGGTCAGGACTGTTTTGGCGACAAAAGGGGGATCTACTCAATATTAGGCAGGTGGTCATAATGCAATGGCTGATCGGTGTATATCTATATACTGTATATGGACTATATATATCTTGGACTGGCACCCAATACCAAGGACTTCCTTTCAAAGTAAGCTGGACAGGCACTGTTCTTCTATTTTTATTAGACCACTGGCCTCATCCTTGAAGAGCAATTGATTTTTTACTCCAACATTACCAACACCGAGTTTCTTGACCCAGGAGGGATGTTGTTTCACCAGTGTATACGCTGATATGTTGATGGATTTTATTTCGTAGCCTGAATGTGTTCTTTAATGTATCATGTAACATTATTCAGTCAATTTGCGCTGCCCTTTTTAAATGTAGCACAGTTGCCTTTATCTGAGTGCAATTTTACACTGGTAATTTTACCCTTTTTTACACTTGAGTGAAATATTGGCTGGCTGATAAAAACACACACACACAGAGGAGCACTACACGTCCCTATTCTCCCTATGTCTACAGCTAACAGATCCGGAGAATGGTGCTTCGTTCAAGTACTGAAAACTGTCCAGTTTTGGCTGATGCTAATTCCAATTTGACCTCATGATTCAAAATGTAACACAGTGGTGGATTTGTGTTCAGCATTCTTTTTCTTTTTCATTCCATTGCATCCTGATAGTCAGTATTATTAATATATGCCAGAGGTAAAGAGAGGTAAAGAGAGACCTTGTTGACCTGATGGAAGCATGTAAACAGACTATTCTCCTTCTCAAATGTTTAACTGAAAGAGGTCACAGAGCATTGAACTGCTGAACTGCTGTTTTGTCAGCCAAGAGTGAACTATTTGGGGAACATTTTGGAAAATGGTCACCACCTCTGCTCACAAGACAGTTAAGGCCCTGACACACCAAGCCGACGGTCGGCCGTCGGACAGTTTGGGGCCGTCAGTGAGCGTCCGTCGGACTAGTTTTTGCGGTGTGTCCCGCACCGTCGGCTCTAGTCTGCCCGTGTCGGAGGCTTTTCGACTGATTCAGCATGTTGAATCAGCTGGGGAGATCGTCGGTGAGAGAAATCCCTCTGATTGGCCGTTCAGCTTCAACGAATCAGTGTACAAGAAGAGAAACTGAAGTGAGGAAAGCAAGCAAACGATTAAAGTCAAGAGGACAGAGAAGGCGCTTCTCATTTTTCATCTTCATCTCATCTGATTATTCCAATACACAGATATTTTCACAACCACATGGCCATCTGGAATGCAGCTAAGTGGTGAGTGAATATAACAACGGCTTGTATATCCTCGGTATTCCAGTTTCCCTTTTTGAATGACGATACCGACTACCGCTACCTAGTGGTGTGGAGAGTTATTTCCTTTCACGCAGGCGCACAACGTACGTGCTAACTGAACATCGGTTGTAGTCTTTGCGGTGTGTTCAAATGCAACTTGTCGGCCAAGATAAAGGCAATGTGAGGCGACGCAACAGTCGGCCATCATCGCCGCTAGTTCTTTGATGTTGGGTTGGTGTCTGGGCCTTTAGGCCCCGATCAGACAGGGTATGTTTTAGTACACTGGGGTGGCTCGTTGTAACTGTTTTCAATTGTTTTCAGCGCTTTGCGCGCTGCTGTTGCGTTGCTGAATGCCTGGTGTTTAGCACTCTGTGTGCCTCAAATAAAAAAATGCCTGACGTCATAAGCGTTTTTTCTCATTGTGGTCACTTTTGCTGGATACCTAGAGCTTTATGACTTTAACAGTAGTTACCGTGATCTGAACAGAAAAACAGCGGGAGGCAAATTAGTGCGGTTCTTGAGATTTTGGGTAACTTGTTTTCATTCATTTAAACTTTACTTATAACTATTTGGGTAATGTAGAGTTCATGGTTTGTATTAAGGTAATGTTAGCACTCATTTGGTGGTTGCTTAGCAACAATATAAAATAAAAAAGACGCGACAAACTGCAAAAAACTCTCCGTCTGATCGGAAACAAATAAGGCAGTGGGGTGCGCCTCTGTGTGATCAGGGCCTTAAGCTGCTGTCTGCAGTGCCTCCTCCACAATCAAAAGCAGAGATGCGCTCCTTTATAGGCATGACCTATTATTGCAGCCATTGGATTCAAGGTAACACAGCAATGGACTCTGCACCTGAACTCATTCAGATACAGTGCTTGAAAGATGCTCTCATATCAGCACCATAAACTGCCTTTTCATCTATATGTGCAAGACACTGACAACTTCATCTTGGGTGTCTTGGTTAACAGACATGGCTCTCATTACCGCCCGGTGGCTTTCTATTCTTCTAAACTGCCTCCTGCCTCCTACAAGGGGATGACAGCATGCTTTAGAGCTGTTGCAGCAATGGCTATCCTAATTGAGAAATCAGCCCCCATTGTTTTGGGCACCAATTCTCAGTCTTTTGCTCTTAATGGTCTGCTACCCATCACATAACAGCTGCACATAGATCGGGATCCAGCTCTAACAATTCGGCTCCTAGAGCCTCACCTTTGAACTCAGCAACATTGCTCCCATTGATTGATATGGACGATGAGCTAATAACACACGACTGTGAAACATTGGTAGATTCAGTTACATCACCCAGGCCACAGTTGATGCAAACCCTTGTTCCAAATTTTGATTTGATTTTCTTTTGTTATGGTTTAGCAATCATACTCTCGGACACCCAATATCTTTCAGGTTAAGCTGTAACTACTGAAAGAGATGTCGTGGAGATGTATGCTTTGCCTCCTGGAACATCTGCTTGTGCTGGCTCAATATTAGAGGATAATTGGGTAGATTTTGGGTCCGATTCGCCCCTCCCGACAATCACGGGGGTGTTCCCAATTTGAATCTGGTCTGAACAGATTATCTGCCCAAATGAACCTGTAGTGTGAAAGGTTTACAGACATCATTTTAATTTTACAGACTAGATCGGAGTCTCCCCAATTTTTCAGAAATATCTTTGATATTTCCAATTTATTTGAAATTCTGTAGTGTGAAAGGAACAGCGATGGAATATTGAGCAGAAACCCGCAATAGCCAATGAGAAGGAGCTGGCCAGGAAGCGCCACCAACTGGATGTTGCATACTTGTGTGGAAAAGAAACACTTGCACTGTAAAATGCATAAGGGTCTTCCCATTACGTCTTCCCAGCCATGACTTCATTCGGTGCAAATACATATCACACACAAGTACAACCATCTGAGAATGACGGTCTGTCTCCATGATTGTTTATTTTTGTAGTCATGTTTGATCATGAGAGTTTCTGCGAGAACCGAAGTCCCTGGAATCACCACTCTGAATCCTCTCTAAAAATGTGCGTAGTTGGTCTATTTGAATGAACTTGGTGTCGATTCCTATGTTTTTTAGCCTGCTGGAGGGGATTTCGCTGATCTTATACCCCTCTAACTTACACTTTTTTCTCATTTACAAAGGGGAGACCCCAAATAGTCGACTATTCATTCTAGGAGCCTGATTCAATTGCCAATTTCACAGTCGAATTGTTGCAGTGGCGGAAAAATGTGATTATGAAACAAAAGATCATTCGGGCTATATGGGGTGCTGAATGTCTAATTTTACATACAATTGCTTGGTTTCTCCCAATACATCATGATATAGAAAGAGTGCATTTATTAATCAGAGCACTCACATAGAACATAGAACCGTCAGAGCACTAAATTTTTTTGAATTTATGAACAATTCTCTGTCAAATCCTCTCTCTCTCTCTCTCTCTCTCTCTCTCTCTCTCTCTCTGACTGCAGTCATTTCCCCTCCGTCTGTGGATTTCTTCAATGAGGGGGAAACGGAATTACGGCCGAAAGTTCTATTTACAACCACAAAAAGCAAGCAGGCAAAGAAACCATGTGTATCTGTCTCTCTATCGATCTCATCTGCTCTGTTTCAGTACTACAGACAGCGGCACATCCACACACACACTACACACAACAAACAGCATTGTCCATTATTCTGAAACAACAGCTAAATGGACTTGCATTTATATAGCCCCTTTCTAGTTTTCCGACTTCCGACTCAAAGCGCTTTACACTACATGTCAGCATGCACCTATTCACACACACATTCATACACTGATGGCAGAGGCTGCCATACAAGGTGCCAACCTGCCCATAATCTGCCCGTCTAATCGAAATACTCATTCACACATGGCACAGCCTTTGGAAGCAATTTAGGGTTAAGTATCTTGCTCACATGCTTCAACATGTGGTCTGGAGGAGCCGGGGATCGAACTTCTGACCTTCTGATTGGTGGGCGACCCGCACTACCTCTTAGCCAGTCGCCCCTAAGCAATAGTCACATGTATCTTGGCCAATAATTTTGTTGGATTTGCTATTTTTCTAAAGATAAAAGCTTAAAGAGAGGGGTATCAATGAGCAAAAAACAAAACAAATACGATTCAATGATCAGTCAACGATAGGCAAGACTAATTCCTGACTTGACTAAATTCTTAGTCGGGGATATCCCTATATTTACAGGCTGATAAAAGGATCAACCCTCGACCCTGAATGTCAAACTGGCCATAAATGCGAGCCCTACTAGTAAATCAAGGAACACCAACTGGACCAAGTGTTGCCCATGTCAGCAGGAAGATCTAAAGTCTCCTCAGGCCAATCCTGTCAAAAGAGGAGATGACGGGTATGTGAACTTGGCGAGGAATATTCCTCTATTTCAGTCACTCCATGAAACAGAGGAATATTATATATATATGTATATACACACTAACAATCAAGCTAGACCCGGCAAGACTTGACAAAGGTAGTGGGATAGCACGAAAACACGACATCACAAAAGTTGCAGCCTCCTGTTCAACAACCCAAAGTTACACAGAGCTAAAAAAGATCAACCCATGCTAATCTGCTGCAGATATCTTATAGTTTAAGAGTATTTTTATAGTTTAGAGCTTTATAGATTAGAGTTAGAGGACAACTGGGGCTCATTGAGTTATTCTTTTATTTATCTAAGTGAAGATTGACCTGAAGCATAAGTTTTTCCACATCAAGAATGGAGGTATTTTTAACATAATCTGATGTGAAATGCTCAATTTTATTTTTATGTTTATTGTTTTGTGTTATGTATCTCGTGTTTATTGCAGGACTAGTTTACTGAAAGTGCTTGACTTAGCCTAATAATGTTAAAAGGCTGCCAGTTTTATAAGGTGCTTTTAAAGTATTAGTCGCGTTTATTGGCCAGTGTTGTCCTGTAAAACTGCCTCTGCTGTGGCTAGTTGTAGTCACACTGGAAGCCAGTCGCTAGCAGCGTGGCTCCATGGATGTCAGTCCGTCTGTCGTTTCACCACTCTGGTCCAGAATAAAATCTCTCAACAACCTTTGTACTGATATTCATGGTCCCCAGACGATGAATCCCAATATCTTGTCATGTAACAGCAACACTAGGTCGAAGTTTTCACATCTCTATATTTGAGGGATTGGCACAATTTGCACACAGTCATGGTTCCCAGACGATGTATCTTAATGACTTTGGGGACCCCCTGACTTTCTCTGGCATCACTATGAGGTTGACATTTGTGGGGTTTTTTTACAAAATGTCTCAACAACTATTGGATGGATTGCAATGACATTTTGTACAGACATTTATGTCCCCCTCAGGATAAATTGTAATAACTTAACCTGTCCTTTAGTGCCATGATCAGGTCAAAACGTTAATGTGTCGAGTACTTTGGTTTATGACCAAATACCTGCGAAATGAATGGCATTCCTTTCAGCCTCAGCTGTCTGTGGTAAAAAGAAAAAGTTAGAATGCTAACATGCTAAACTCAGATGATGAACATGGTAATGTTATACCTGCTAAATACCAGCATGTTAGCATTGTCTTTGGTAGCATGTTAGCACGCTAATGTTAAGCAGTGCTGCAAGCAGTGCTGCGCCTAAGCCCGGGGCACACATAGAATAGAATAGAATAGAGACTTTATTGTCATTGTCATTGACAACAACGAAAAACAGTTTAGCACACAACATACAGCATACAACGTCAGGAGCGCATGGCGGCTGTGTGGCGTGGTGGCTGCGTGATACACGCGTCGGATGTTCACACCAGCTGCGTGTCGGCTGCGTTTCTGCTGCGTTTCTGCTGCTGCTGTCAGCCCTTTCTTTCTGCATAGAGTTTGCCTTTTAATGGCCATTTATCTTCATGATAAATGTGATTTATATTTATTTTAGACAGAGAAAGGTAAAGAAACATGTGGTCATTTGTAAATAATAGTAATAATCCACAATTAAAACTCTGTACTGTATTCATTCATGGAGCTCTGCAAGTCACTGCATGTTCTAGAACACTGTCCGGCACATATTGCAGAATAAAAGCCACGTGTTAACAAATGAAGACGCGTGAGACGCGCGTCTGTGTGGCTGCTCTAACCTGTTAACAGGGAAGCCGAAATAAAAAAACAACAGGTAACGCAGCCGCCACGCGCTCCTGACGTTGTATGTGTGTCCACGCCGTAACAGCACAGCTAGCATGGGTGCCGTAGAGGTGACACACTGCAATTTTGGCACCAAGAATGAGATCATATCACATGGTACGCCGCCCGCCACTCGTTTTCCATATTTTGGTCACTTCATTAGGTGAGGGTACACCCACACAAACCTCTCTAAAATCACACAAACCCGTTGATTCATGTTTTGCTCGTCTTTCCACTTTATTCCACGTCATACAGAATATGCAACATGATGAGATGGAGATTATTTGGGTTACATTTTATAGTAGTATTCTCAGAAACCAAGGATTTTTTGTTATAAAAGTGAATTTATTTGTGGCGCATTACCAGGATCCGGAGATTAAGCAGGCTAACTATTTCTTTCAAAGATTGTCGGCAAGTATTTGCTGTTTGAAAGTCTATTGTCATTTGTGACGAAAATGATGTTTGCAAGAGTTCCAAAGGTGGATTTGATTTTCCAAATCTTGGATCACTCGGTAGAAACATGCAAAGTCAACAGCACCTACAGCGCGTAAACAATCATTTTAATGAATTCCTCCCTGTGGAAGATATGATTCATGCTCTTCACAGCAGACAGGTATCCTGCCAATTACACGCCTAATTGAATCCTTTTTCTGTTTGTTATTCTGTCATCAACATGTACTTTACTTTGGCTACTTCACGCTTAACATTATCTTTGCCCTCATCAACCTTTTGTGTGATTGAGGGAAAGACGTAGGGGGTTGATGAGGGAGTGAAAGTGTATGGATAAGTTAATGTGGGTAATATGGTTAAGAGTGAGCTAGTGAATGATGTCAGGGAGCCGCTGTCATCAGATCCGAATCACTTCCTTTGCCCTCATCCGTGACTGTGAGCAATTTACAATTACAGTTTTGAAAACACTGGTGAAAGAGGAGGAATATAAGGCTGTGTTGCTTCCTGTTTTACTTTTTCATGCACATTATTCAGTTCCAAGTAAAAGATCTTTGTGTGTTCTCTGTCCTCTTGTCTTTTTGGCATACAATCTTTTTACCAATTTTGGATACATTTTTAGCTTTTATTGTGAGGATATTCCAAAATACCTGCTTTACATACTTTAGAATATCTCTACGTCAGTAATCTTTCGTACACTTGAGTAACATTTCTGTAAAATCACAACACTCGCTTGATGTAATACATTTTGCTGCTCATTTTGCTGCTCTTTGCACCCCTGTATGCAAAACTAGTTGGACTCCAGCAGAGGAGCGATTCTGTTTAGTGCTAAGTGGATCTGTTTTAGCCACTGCCAAGATTCACAGCGAGTCCATATACTGTACTGTAGCTGACTGTCTGCACCGTAAACGAATCTCCACCCTGCAGAGTAAAGCCTTGGTCTCTTGATCAAATTCCTTTTGCCAGTCTCATGATGGCTGATTCCATTTGCTGTATGAGTCCGGCAATGTGAGGTGGAACTCCCCAGAGGGATACCACAGGTGAGAAGCCGGCGCTGAAAAATTAAAATATTGTCGGTGGCAGTGGCAGAAATCCATCTGTTATAAATACAGTCTAGATAAATAGCGGTGTGAGAGGTATATCCGACTCCCGCAACAGCATCAGCTGGAGCTGCAGAGAGGCAACAAATGGACACAAATAATTTAATTCTAAGTAGCCATTATCATTGTTTTGTCACTGGAGTCTAACATATGGAAGTGGGACTATATGAAGCGTACTCCGAGCTGGAATATTCCTCCCCACAGTTCTCAGACACAACAGGAGGATGGAGGTATAAGATAATAGACTGGAAATATCCCTCATAAGTCACACATGCCGTCACAATTTTACTCTTCGGATCTACTTGGATATCTGTGTGCATTACATTGCAGAACAACAGAGTTGTCACTGCACCGATGTCTCGCTTAGATTATCTTTTTAGCTATTTAAAGCAGTTACCAGACAGGTTAAACAAATGTGTTAGGAATTCATCCTGTATCTACTTTGCTTTGCAATCAACCTGTTTTTAAACCTGGAGTCACAGGTTAAAATTAGCATTTTGTGATATTAAAATAATAAAAAAAAGCCTTCATTAATTTAGAGACAAATCCAGGTGCCCGTGATGCCAATAAAGCTAAATCTGGTATCGCAGTAAGGCTGCCGTCCTCCCTGCCACAAGACAGAGACCTAAACAGATGCTATCTATCCAGTCATCTATCAACCTGTCCAAACAAAAAGCCACCAGGGTATTGGAGCCAAGTGAAGTGGAATGCGCATGTCAGGACTGTAACTGATGATCATACTGCTTAAATGAGTTAACATTTTAGCTCTAATGGCAGGGGAAAATGAACTCGCATGTGCAGCCAGCTCTGTAACCAGACTGATGCAGACATCTAAGACAGCTATGACAAATGGTAACACCCCTAAACACAGCAGCAACAGCAGCAGCAGCAGCAGCAGAAATCCTGGCAATCCTGAGACCAAAAAGGTTTCCAGTAAGATAATGACAAAGGGACGATGCATAGAAGGGAGAGGAAAAAGACACAGCAAAAGAAAATGCCATCTTTTCTCTCAAATGTGACTGTGATGAAAGGCGTGCGGGGAGATTAATTTCTTAGAGGCGTTCCACCTTCTCGGCCATTTTGACCCCAGCGAAGAGAAGATTGAATAGATAATTCTGCAGGAGCTCGGCACATTCTGCCCTAGACGGTCTCTGAATGAGCTCCAGCATTATCTCGTTCACACCCTCGTGCTTCTTCTCTAGGGTGTGCTTCAGCGAGTCTTCTGGCTGAACAGGACGGCATGCCAGTCAAAAGCACCACGGAGGATGATAATGAAACAGTCATCAAACATTATCGGTGGGGTAAAGCCAGTGGACATCCCAGGCCACACTGAATGGCACATGCATACACAAGCAGAATACTAAGCAGCTGTGACAGTGCTGAAGTTATTCCTCAATATGCTGAATTAAAGGTTGAAGATGTCTCAAATTATGATGCGTAGTAGATAGGGTAAAAACAAATTAAAACATAAGATTGGTAAGATAAGACTGGTGTATTTGATCAAATTTTAAGCACCCTCATCTTAAGCACTACACTTTTGGGATACGTCTTACCCGAGGAGGCCCTGTAATTGGAATTTTCACTTATTATGTTGCTAAATCTAGTGGAGCAGTCTGCCGGGATAAGAACCCTTCTTTAATTGAAGCCCAAATCAAATCTGCGTCATCAACATGCACACGTCTTGGCAGCTTCTCGGGGTAAGTGTTTGTAAAGTGAGTGTGTGCTCATTAGTATTGCACAAGAAACTTTCAACAGTTTTTTTTTTTTCGCATCTTGGAAAAGGACATTCCTGCCATATTAATGTCAGAGAAGCTGCAGACTTTTAAAAAAATTTGCTGGAAAGTTAGTTCACCTGATTATTTCTTCTAACCTTTGAATTTTCCCTTTCTAATTATGCTCCGCAGTGGTGTCGGTATGTTAGGATGTTGAAGCTGCGCCAAAAGACTCTTCACTTCAGCCTGCATTCTGATGTAGAAGCAGAAGAGTGTGCCGGAAATAAGATTATGCATAACTTAAGGATGTATGTGTTCACACTGGTTTGGTATCAGCAGCTCAATAGGCAATAATTGCAATTATAGGCTCTACTAGGTTAAAACCATCAGAACCCTGCTTTAAACTCTTAGATAGCATTGCATTAGTATGTTCAGTGCGTTCCAAGAGGTGCTTTGAAGTCATATTGCAATTTATTTGGTGTAACTACTTTCCTTAAACTTACTTCCTTTACTTTTACTTCAGTGAGTGATTTTCTGTTTCTTAGAATGCCTTTCAGCAACTTTGAGGGGAATGTGCCTAAACTTGTTGCTTCAAGTAAAAGCAGGATATATGGACATGTACTGTAAATTCACAGTAGTTAGCTGACTGCTGATGAAGAAATCAATCATATCTCCTCTTAAACATTGGAGTTATCGCTAAGATAAGAAAGATTTTAAAGAACTGACACCAAAACTTGATGTTTACAATGAAAATTTTTACACTGGTATTGATCTCTATTGCACAGCAGCTGCACTGTAAATCTACAACTGACCGTTCATTCACTAAACCCCTCCCCCGAACAGTGATTGTCCAATCACAGCTTAGCAACCGTAACTAGGCACAGCAGACCTTTCAAACATTGGATTTCTCCACATGTTGAAGCGGTGTGCATGGGGCTGTAGCAAAAGTGATACTTGACATTTTAAGAGTGTGGTGTCTTTTTTTTCTATCTTTTCAAACAACCAAAGATACAAGAGCGAAAGTGGAAGGAATGGATGAGATGCTCTAACATAGACTGCAATTGTTAGAATGCCTGGCTTACTCTCTCAATAAATATGTAACTGTTTACTTCTTGCCTGGTACATACAGTTTAGCATCAGTCTATTTTAGGGTTGAAACTAACGATTATTTTCATTGTTGATTAATCTGACGATTATTTTTCTCGATTAATTGATTAGATGTTTAGTCTATAAAATGTCAGAAAATGGTGAAAAATGTCGATCAGTGTTTCCCAAAGCCTAAGATGACGTCCTCAAATGTCTTGTTTTTTTCCACAACTCAAAGATGTTCAGTTTACTGTCATAGAGGAGTAAAGAAAGCAGAAAATATTCACATTTAAAAAGCTGGAATCAGAGAATTTGACTTTTTTTCTCAAAAAATTACTCAAACCGATTAATTGATTATCAAAATAGTTGGCGATTAATTCATTATTAACACAATATCATGTATGTAGCCATCAAGTGCATTATAAAGACTCCTTTTATAAAATTCTTGTTTAAATAAGTTAGCTCAAGCTAATCAAATCTGCCTAGTTGTCATCTCATTGACAGGGCGGCGGTGGCTCAGAGATAGAGTGGGTCGCCAACCGATCGGAAGGTTGGCGGTTTGATCCCCGGCTCCACATGTCGAAGTGTCCTTGATCCCAAATTGCTCCCGAAGGCTGTTCCATCAGTGTGTGAATGAGTATTTAGATTAGATTCTGATGGGTAGGGTAACACCTTGCATGACAGCCTCTGCCATCTGTGTATGAATGTGTGAATGTGTGAATGGGTGAATGCTGACATGTAGTGTAAAGCGCTTTAAGTGATCGGAAGATTAGAAAGGCGCTATATAAGTCCATTTACCATTTGATGGTTGCAGGCTATATAATGCCAAATCAAGTAACAATTGTTTCAAAAATTGATATTTTATTAATTTTGGGTGGTAAATCTAAATTGCATATGAACTGTGCGAGAATGAAAAGTTTAGAAACAGTAACTAAGGGGGGTGGGGTTTTTTAGAGAACGTGAAGTTGGCCAGTTATACAAAAAAAATAAAAAATACACCAAATTACAAAACAGACACATTGCCAGTATAGTCTTAAGGTATCTCTTAAGTTTTAGGTAACCTATATCAAACTAAACTCTTCTCTAGTACTTCTAGTTTAAAACTACTTAATAAGTTTTCTTACATTTTCACTTGTAAGAAATGAATAAGCACAGCCCGTAATCATCTCTTCGGTTGATTGAGTACAGTATAAATTCACTGAGACCACAAGTGCCTTCCATTCCTCTCAAGTCCAGCCTTTCAGCTCTCGTGCAGTGATATGCATGTGATATGGGCTCCGCTCGGGAGGTAATTATAGTAATCATAAGAGCAACAGAGGGAGAGGGTCGTAACTATGCCCCTGGTAGATTCAACATCATGTATCAGCTCCTGTAATTATGGCTTAGACGGTTATTAACTGAGATGCATTGACCCAGAGGAGTGAAAAAGAGCTCAAAACAAGGGAAAGTCACTTTAAAAACTCATAATCATCATCTATAAAAAGAGAGCGACTTTCAGCATTATACATATTAATATTACCTCATCTCTTTTTAGATAGAACAGTATGGACTGGAAGACCTGAGAGGGCATAGCAGCACGAGGCAAGAACAGGAAATTGTTCAGAGGCTTATTTGTCACTGTCAGTACTGAGACATCTTATTACTAATCAACAGGATTAATTCACTTGTTTGACAAGCATAAGCTCAATTGAATTATTCGCAAAATGTCCCTGCCCCACACACCTAACATCTGACACATCCTAAAGCACATATTCAAAGAAAGTGACAGGAAACTCATTACAACCTCACACGGACTCAGACAGTCTACCATCTCTCTAAGTCCGAGCAGAAAGCTCCGTGTATTTACCCTACTGCTGGTATAAACTATCCACATCCATCATCAGTGGACTTTCTTTATTTCCAGTCCATCAGCTCTGACGACCCCCCTCCCTGCTTCAAACGTGAAACACACTGCGTCACAACTAATGACTTTGCTGGCAGTCTTCTTGTGGCTGGCTGTTTGCTTTGTTTGTGTTGACACATATGTATATTTAGAGGTTGTCGTCTTTAATTTGGCCCCCGGTGGGAAACGGTGATGTGAAATATAAAATGGTTGTGTAGGTGTGTGTGCCCACAGCATCTCTCATCTTTTAATATGGCATCTGTGCCAGACAAGTTCTCCTAGCCAGCCTGAGTGTATCCTCCACATAAATGCTAATGCAAGCTGAAAAAGGATTTCAAACAAGCAGAAACAGCATCAGCTCCTGGCAGACGACACCTCCAGCTCTACCATACACAATAACTTCAAAGATGTTTCATATGATTAATGATCAACAGGACGTCGTATCAATGAGAAGACGTAACATTTCTCCCCCCCAACCTTTGCAGCTGTGATCACATTTCAGCTCATATTTTGATCAAAACCTGAAACCTTTCAACAGAAGCTGAGGCTGAAAACTGCTTCTCTGTAAATCTGCAAATCTGGCATTTACATTACAGGTGGATTTAGACTCTGTGTGTGAGTGTGACTGCATGTGGGTGTGTGTATGCCTGCCTGCCACCTACTCACAGTGGCTAACACAAAGGGCAAGTGCATACACAAAGCTCCATCCCACTGGTGTTGTAACAAAATTCCCGAGAGGAACAGCTCCCAAACATCCACATTATTCACAGTAGTTTTGTTCAGCGCAGCCATGCACATCATTTGTTGTCTATCCACTGAGCACCTGTTTGCTGTTGCTAACCAGGTTACTTCATATCCCAGAGAACAACATGGCACTGTTGAGCACAAATGCAAATACATTGGTAGTTTTAGCACAATCTCAGAACCAATCGGTTTCCGGTCTGATGACGGATTCCTCTGGGGGCAAGGGACTATATTTCTGGGGTTCCGGTGTAGCCAGCGGATATCTGGGCCAAGCTTTCCTCTTCCATGCGTCGGTTATTGTTTACAGTCCGATTAGTAACTTGAGTTACAAGACTGGAGTTGGAGTTGAGAGACGACGTCTACGACCGGATTGTTTCAGAAGCAGCCAGTTTACAAGCTAATTTTGAACCAATAAAAAGCTAAATCATCACCAGACGATAGCCGGCGGGTTCCCAGATTGCATTTCGGTCAATGCGTTCCACCTCTTTAGCTCTGTTGACCTGCATTCAACCAAAGGCTGCTCCAACGTGATTGGTCAATACTGCTTGGACTGAATGTTAATCAGCTTTTATTGTCACACATTGTATTGTTCACAGCACAGCACACAGTGAAATTTAGTCTCTGCATTTAACCCATCCTAGTATAAGTATTAGTATTAGCAGTGGGCAGCTACTCTGCAGCACCCGGGAAGCAGTTTAGGGTCGGGTGCCTTGCTCAAGAGCACATCGGCAGTGTCCAGGAGGCGAACTGGCAACTCTCCAGCTACCAGTTCTCACTCCGTACGTGGTCCATGCGTGGATTTGAACCGGCGACCCTCCGGTTCCAAAGTTATGTCCCTGAGCCACTGCCGCCCCCCCCCCCCCTTTTTTTCTTTTCTTTTTTTTATAAATGTTAAACAGAAACCAGAACACTTCTGATACCAAAATCTTGTCCCGTTGCCTACAGATTCTACATGTGAATGCAGAATGTGTTTATAGAGATTAGTTTTAGCATAGCTGAATACATTACATAAACACAAGTCCCTCTATATGCGGCTCCATTTCATCTTAAGAGACACATTCAATTGCAAAATGTCATGTCATGACTGCTAGTGTAACTGAATTTCAAATGTAGCTGGAATGAGCATACTGGAGATACTGTAGGTAGCTTACTGTCATACTGGAGGTACTGTGATACTGGAGGAACTGTGATACTGGAGGTACTGTGATACTGGAGGTACTGTGATACTGGAGGTACTGTGATACTGGAGGTACTGTCATACTGGAGGTACTGTGATACTGGAGGTACTGTGATACTGGAGGTACTGTGATACTGGAGGTACTGTCATACTGGAGGTACTGTGATACTGGAGGTACTGTGATACTGGAGGTACTGTGATACTGGAGGTACTGTGATACTGGAGGTACTGTCATACTGGAGGTACTGTGATACTGGAGGTACTGTGATACTGGAGGCATTGTGATACTGGAGGTACTGTGATACTGGAGGTACTGTGATACTGGAGGTACTGTGATACTGGAGGCATTGTGATAGTGGAGGTACTGTGATACTGGAGGCACTGTGATACTGGAGGCATTGTGATACTGGAGGTACTGTGATACTGGAGGCATTGTGATACTGGAGGTACTGTGATACTGGAGGTACTGTGCTGCAAAAGAATTGAAGCTTATTTAATGCTGGAATTATCAGATCATAAAAAAAGAGTAATAATGAAAGACAATGTTGAAAAAAACATGAAAAATAACTTTACATTTAAATTTTAAATTTAAACATTAAATTAATGCGATTCAACCCAAAATCTCTAAATAGATTTTAGCCATTAGCTGTGATGACTAAGCAATGAAACTATAGATATGTCTGGTGCATTTTAAGTGGGCAACTGAATTTTTGGCAGCGGTCTGACGTCAGACTCCTGGAGTCTATTAAGTCTCTCTCTCTCTCCTCCAATCGATATGTCCTCCAGGTGCAGGATATAATGTGTAATCATAAAACTCAAATTCCAGTCATCATTTTGATCATGATGAGAGTAACACAGTGCTGTTAGCAGTCGCTGTGTAATTACCCGGCTGGCACGGACCATAAGGGAAAACTCAACTATGCAAATATTTCATTTTCTCACAAAGGCTCCTTGGGGATCCGTTGTGTACAGTCAGTGCAGAGGTATCTGCCAGGATCCTGCCACACCACGACAAAGGGGGATCCGTACCGTTAGCCCCAGCTTTAGCCAATTTATCCAGAATAGATCTGGGTTTTAAGAGGTTATTTTAATGTTGCTAAAGTGAACATGTGGGGAAAAAAAGGACACATAAATGTCAAGAGGTAGAGGCTGCCACCCCTTATTGTAATGAACAAAGCCTTGTGTACAACGTCTGACAGCCCGTGAGTGACAGCTTAATCATTTCCAGCTTAGTGTAATACTATAAAAGGTTTGCCTTTTCCAGATCATCTTTAAACACTGGAGCAGAAAGGGCCGTGCTACCAATTTGCATGCAGCTCTTGCTCCACCAATAACTCATATTCCTCAATGGCAGCGGTGTATTCATTGATTTAATCAAAACCGATGAAAGATAGAAACTGAACTGAATGATAGTCATCAGAAGTAACCAGGGGTAACACTGCAGAAATACATTTCTAAAATATAGAGAGAATGACATATCCAGAGGTCTCTTTTAATGCAATAACAAGAACCTGTAGACCAGCGATGCATGGGGCTGCGATGGTTAGTTTCATTGCTGGTTAATGTATCGATTCCCTTTTCACTGAATTGCTAAAAGGTGATAGAAATAACTAAACTGAAGGCATCAAAATGCTTTTCTGTATGAGCAGCAGTCAAAAAACAAAGGCATTGGAACAGAAAAAGCAGTAACTCCTCACATTGGAGGAGCTGTATATAAGTAATTGCTCAATCTTCTAATTGTTTCAGGACTATTGGAGAGGATCAAGGATCTCAACCTTATGTATAACGCAGCATTGGGTGTATTCTCCTCAGCATCATTGTGCTTTGCTCCAAAAGGTTTAGACAACATATGAACTGATGGATAACGTTTTCTCCTCTTCTGTGGGTTGCTGCACAGCTTGTGTGGTGAAGTTTCAGCACCATGGACAGCTCCACAGCCTCACCAACACAACACCCTGAGCAACATATTGATTTCTCCATTCATCATAAGGGACTCCTTTAGTCACGGTTATTTCATCTTTCCTTTAGTACAAAACTGCAAATCACTGCCCATGTGATTCCATTTCCCTCAGATTTACTTAATGTTCTTTGCACAACGATAAACCAAATACTGTCAGAAACAGGAACACAGTGTTAAATTAAGACAGAAGAGAGACAGTCCTTGGTGGGGGATGAAAAGGTTATGCCACTGGGACGTAACTGTGCTCCTGCTGGGCTCAACTATTAGTCATATACAGCACAAATGGAAGCATATATAGTCATGTATTAAAAACACTCAATAGCCTATGCTAGTCTAATGCACTTGCTCTCACTGTTGCACCATAACCCATTTGTCTTACAAACAAAAGAAGATCCACAAGTGGGCGAGCTGGATGAGTATAAAAGGTGATTAGTCACAGAGGAATTGTGTTCCAGCATAAACCCCCATTTTGGTACATAGAATTAATATTATATAATATATTATTCCATAATATAATAAATAAATATAAGATGCCGTTTCGATGTTCGGCTTATTGCATGACTGATCCTCACTTCACTTTTTTTTTTCTCTAACATGGTACACAAAACTGCATTGAAAATGTGCCAGTTTCATGTTGTCTTGCTGAACACATATTTCCTATAAAACAACACTTAAATACATCAATAATAGGGTCTATTTGTAAACTCGTCATACACATTATCTACTAACAAGCACTGCATTTTCAAAAAAAGTCCGAAGTTTTAGAATTAATTCATTTGACTTGTTCCAGCCCATCTTGGCGGAGGAGCTCTGCAGGCATACTGATCAGCCTATTCATATAGCTGTAAATTATTATTATTATGATGATTATTATGGGAATAAGTGCAGCTAGGTGCATTAAACCTACACCGAAGTGTAGTGCATGCTGTGGATTTGTGAAGCTCCTTAAATCGTGTCTAACCAGGTTTATATTAGGGATGGTAAATAACGCAACATTAAATAGTAGGACTTTTGGGTGAAGTTTGGCATGACAGCCTCCATAAAGAAACGGTGCGATGGTTACTTTAGAGAAACCAGGCTACAGGCTGAATAATAGCCTATAGCCTTTAATAGTGAAATGATTATAGCAAGCGATTATAAAATAATGTGAAATAATGAACTCACCATAGAGGGGTATAATCCGAAGATGGTGAGAGAGAGGACCGGGTACAGGACGCTCAACAGGACCCGCATGGTGACAGGCTCTCCTCCGAGGTGCAGTCCGCTAACATAGAGAGCTCCTGTCCTCCTGTTCACCTCTCCGCGTCTCTTACTGGTGTCCAACCTCAGACAGAGACAGAGACAGAGCGCTCCGACGGCGGAGCAGAGACCTCACGTTCACCGGCATCACACCACCGCTCCACGGTGATCACACTGAAGGCACGGAGACGGAAAAAGTTTTGAGAGAGGGAGAAAATATTCAAATATCTCAGTTCAGCAGACTGCAGGGGAGGCGCGGAGAGCATGTGACATCACTTGATGGGTTTAGGGGCTTATCTATCTATTTATCTCTCTTATCCATCTATCCATCTATTTATTATAAGTCTATCCATCTATCTATCTATCTATTTATCTATCCATCTATCTATCTATTGCATCTATTTATCTATCTATCTATCTATCTATCTATTTATCTATCTATCTATCATCTATTGCATCTATTTATTGTAGGCCTATCTATCTATCTATCTATGCATCTATTATCTATCTATCTGTCTATCTATCTATCTATCTATCTATTACAACTTTTGCAGGTCTATCTATCTATCTATCTATCTATTTATCTATCCATCTTTCTATCTATTGCAACTTTTGTAGGTCTATCCATCTATCTACTTATCTATCTGTCTATCTATCTATTTATCTATCTATCTATCTATCTATCTATCTATCTATCTATTGCAACTATTGTAGGTCTATCTATCTATCTACTTATCTATCTGTCTATCTATCTATTTATCTATCTATCTATCTATCTATTTATCTATCTATCTATCTATCTATCTATCTATCTATCTATCTATCTATCTATCTATCTATCTATCTATCCATCTATCTATCTATCCGTCTGTCTGTCTGTCTATCTATCTATCTATATCTATTGCAACTATTGTAGGTCTATCCATCTATCTATCTATCTATCTATATATCTATCTATCTATCTATCTGTCTGTCTGTCTATCTAATACCATGACACTGTAGGCTATCAGGATTTTGATGACCTTCATATTCACCTTCAGATTTTGTCCATTTTCTTATAAGGGAAAAAGAAGAAAGAAAAAATGCATACCCCTTACTATCACTATGCACTCAAGATTACGCCAAAAACTACAGTAGTGTGTGTGTGTGTGTGTGTGTGTGTGTGTGTGTGTGTGTGTGTGTGTGAGTGTGTGTGTGTGCGTGTGTGTGTGTGATCTGACTCTCTTGTGGCAGTTTGACATTTAGTTTCCACTCAAATTGCTATGCATAGATGATAATGATAGTAGCAAAACAACAAACGAACAACAGCTTGTAAGGAACTAATGGGCTAAATTCCATCAAATACAGAGAATATTGGTCCCTTTTTGAATGCGTATCCATGAACAAATAGTTAATATTTGCAGAAATGATCTTCTACTGGCGCTGTCATAAGAACTGATAATCACGTTACAGTGGTAATTTTGCTGGCAGAGACTCAGAGCAGGTGTGCTTCGTGGATATGAACTCGCTTTACATCACACAATCTAAGAGGTGATTTTCACACTTTATGCTACAGTGTATAGTCTACACTATACTAACCTTTAAGGAAAAAAGCAGACGTGAAACAGGCGTAGTAACAACAATCACTGATAAGACAATGGTTCCTCACATTTTCTTCTAAAGGAGAGGGAAGCAATCGAGGGTTCTTTATGACTGTCATTCAGAGCCGGAGCGGAGAGGTTTTATTTACAAGACCGGCGGGTGGGTTCTGCACACATCTGTGGTTACCTCCGTACTGTATAGTTTCATGAATATCTCATGCCTGAGATATTCATGAAACTATTCATCAGTGGAGCAGCGGTGGGGAGATGAGATGCCAGTGCAGGCTAGCGTGAAGATGCACGCCTCTAGAAAAGCAGCGGCACAATGCCGTGAGATGCAGTGCTGCTGGCGGTGGCAGTCAGTCGAAGTCTTGATAATCTGGTCATCAGCTGTGTGACACTTTGCTCCGGGGGTTCTCTACAGTAACATGAAGAAGAAGAAGAATTTCACCACACATCTCTCACCACAGCAGCAATGTATTTCTCACTTCAGTGACACGTCTTTGACTCTTGACATAGCTTTATGTGTGCTGTTTTTCTGTCTGGTAGATCCTCATATATACAGTACATAAAGATAAATATATACAGATACACCACTGGAAGATTGTTCTATTGGTCACCGGGATCATTCATATGTTATGGTTAGCTTGGATATAGACAGCTATTGTTTTATATCTAACTAACTAAATAATCCAAGTACATTTTAAATACATGCAGCTGTATGTATTGTATGCAGAAGATTGATAAGAAAACAATTCAGTAAATGTAAAAAATAATCCCCCAGAGGATGAACCCTACTTACCTATCCTCTAGCGCCAGTAGCAGGTTCATATTTTTGGGTTTTAGTAAAATGTCTCAAAAAGTACTGAATGGATTGCTGTGAAAGTGCATCCTCACAGAGCTGCAGGTATGGCTGTAAGCTCTTAGTCTTGTTGAATCTGCAAGACTGATTTTTTTTTTAAGAATGCCAAAATATTTTCAAGAGTAAAAGATCAGACTTCTTTCTTTCAATACAACTTGTCACCCAAGTAAACACGTTTTTAAAAAAATAAAATAAATAAAGGTTCAGTTTTTGTGCCAAACATGATGTAATCATGTAGAGGAGCAGAGGAATGAAAAGAAAAGGTGAGTAAGAAAAGACCCTACCTACATGTGAGGGCTCTACTGGAGGACTAACTGTTCTGTAGAAATACTGTGGTGTCACCGGGGACACTCAACTTGTGTCTGGTTGCACTCACAAACACCCAAAGACGATGTTGGGATTCGCGACTGAAGCCACCAAGCTTTCTGTTACTGTACTCGGTGAGTATGTTAAACACTCAATAGGTGGTGGAAATATAATATCTAAATCAGTGGGCAACCTAAGTGGTCTGACAAGTGAAGCAAATGCGGAAGTGCCTTAAACTTGCATTCTTTCTAACAGCCAGCAGGGGGCGACTCCTCTGGTTGCAAAAAAAAAGGTCTGATTGCATAGAAGTCTATGAGAAAATGAGCCTACATGTCAGTAGCATCACTGGTCAAATGATGGTCTAACTCTCCAACTGATGGTTCACAAACTTGATTTGCTCCAAAAACAATATGCAATCACATTGCAAACATACAGTAACAGCTACGGAGAAAACAACCAAAAACTAAATATTACCATTTTTATCTTTACACAAATGACAAGCTCTGATACAGTGCTACAGATAAGAACATTTACCTTTAAATTAAATTATTAGTCCCCCTTTAAACCTTTAATCACACATGCAACTGTATCGCAGAATTCACACAAGGCAGGTAGAGCCAACATGGAGTCTTTGCTAGCTTAGACACACATCTTTCACTCTTTTTATATCAACAAAAACTATGAAACTGCATTCTTTCTCACTCACTTCTTATCAATTAGAGTAAGAAACAAAACATAAACAAACCTTGTACCCTAATCACCAGGTGCTAAACAATAAAACTGTAAGACACACTCCTTATTTGGGAAGACACGGCAGACATGTTTATCTTTTTACTTCTTACCGGAATCACCCTTTCAAAATAAAAGTGCTTGCCTTAATAATGTAATGTAACAGGTACTATTACTGGTGTTACCCTTTCAAAATAAAATCACCTTTCTAATATGATAGGATAAAATTAGCATGTAGAAACACATAAAAAAAGAACAAACATGAAAACAACGTACTATACAAATATACCATGCCTAGGTCATTTACATCCTCACTTGATTTATTACCGTAAACATTGTGAACATGAGTTTCTGGTGTTAATCGCTAGTTTCAAGTCTTCTTCAATACAGCATGATGTTCATTTAGTAAATTATGGTCCCATTTAGAGTCAAATAGACCATAAAGCAGGGGATGCTTTAGGGCGTGGCTACCTTGTGATTGACAGGTCGCTATCATGGCGTTTTCCAGTCTGGGAGTTGTCCGTGTTTTCGTCTTAGCACTTTCACAGTGTGTTCAGAGTTCGTGAAAGTGCATTATAACTTTTTTGGTCGCCTAAAAATATCTTATTCAGCGTTCAGTTGTGCTCCACCCTCTTGTG
>CAKAKR010036890.1:0-17118 GCA_916700685.1 Adelosebastes latens
GTTTTTGCTGTTTAGACACAGTTGCAATTTCTCCAGACATAAAATTCAGCGCCTTCTTTATCTCTTCGATCTCCTCGTCCGAGATTGCACTGCTTTGTTTGGTTGTCTTTGGTGGCATGTTGTTGTTTTGTTTAGTGCAAAATCTATGCAAAGTATGTTCACCACTATGTAAAATATATCCTTTTAGGATGTTTTGATTGATTTTAGATTAACTTAAAGGGATAGTTCGGGTGTTTTGAAGTCTAGTTGTATGAGGTACTTATCCATAGTAGGTGTATTACCTACAGTAGATGACGGTCAGCACGCCCCCAGTTTGGAGAAGCAGAAAGGAGTACACGCACAGGAGCAAAGCAATGTACTGCTGTTGGCAGGGCCAGCAGCAAAATGTATTTTAAACACCTAAAAGAATCAATATCAGTTTAAACGTACACTATATTTAGAATATTTTTACCTCTTTATCTTGCCATCAGACACCCCTTTCCTAATCCTTTACGACGGGGAACACGACTGAAAGTGACACTTATCTATGCTCTCTCCAAAGCCAGCAGACTCAGATGACAAAAACAGTATAGATACGTTTCATATTCAGGTCAGTTGCCCATCAGAACATATTCTAAATAAAGCGTACATTTAAACTGATATTGATTTTTTTAGGTATCTAAAATATGTTTTGCTGTCGGCCCCTTTTACAGCAATATGTTGCTTTGCTCCTGTGTGGTAACTCCTGTCTGTTCCTCCCAGCTGGGTTCGTGCCGACAGTCATCTACTGTAGGTAATACACTGACTGTCGATAAGTACCTCATACAACTCCACTTCAAAACACCCAAACTGTCCCTTTAATGTTCCCTTTAGTATTCCCTTTAGTATTCCAATGATGCAGCTTATTATTAATGTCCTAAATAATTCAATATGAAGTATTTTGTGCGAATCTAAAATCTCAAAGTTGTTTGATTTTCATGGAGGAGGTGAATCAACAGGGCAATCTGAGGAAATGGACAATTTATAAAAGGGTGTTTGACAGGTCAAGTGCAGAAAATTGCTGGTTATAGCAGCCATTCTGGTGATAGTCCTGTTGCTGTGAGCGCTGAGGCCAGAGGAACAGTTGAGAGAAGAAAGGGATTCTTAACTGCATAGTGCCATTTCATAGTTTTGGCAGCCTTGGAAAGATGGATTATGATCATTTAAATAACATAATGGGGACGTTACTGTCTGTCTCTCATTAGCACTAATCTGCTTTTCCTAGCACTTCTTTGTACCCGATTTTGACTACATCCCTACCATGATATATGTTATATGACATTGCGTCTCAGGGGGATAACTTGTGGACAACTACCAACTTTATGCCACTGCATCTAATACAAATACTGTTAATGAGTAAACTGCATAATCAGTGAATCCAAGCCAGAAATTATTTTTTTCTCCATTTCTGGTAGACATAATTTGGACCTCTTGATTTTGCCTCCTGCTTTGTCTTGTAGTACCACTGTATGAGCAGATGAGGGCGGTACTTGCTTATTATTTGTCAGATCCAGCTCTGAGTAAAACAATATCAAACACACTAAAATAAATCCCGGCTCAATCTGTGTTCATCCATTATAGTGCAATAATTTCCATTGATACCGTGCAAACACGTATATTTTGTCTAATAGCTGAGCTGCGGCACATCAGATAGAGAGCTTTGTACTAATTAATTGTTCATTCTGGTGTGAATGACAGATATCTCCGAGGGACAATTCATATATGCATGCCTGGAGACGTTCGCTGTGGAGACCTGACTAATTAATATTTTATTGGTCTGCCTGTCAGTCAGGTAGAATCGACCTTGGAAGGCAATATCATTAAAGCCAAGGTTTCTATGTACACATCAGGCCCTCTAACACAAATTATATTCCCACTGCTGCCACACACACACACACACACTCACATGTTCTCCAGCTGAGAGTTAGAAATTAAGCCCCTCAGGTGGATATTATTGACGACACCAAAACGTGATTATACCAGCTTCACAGATCCGCCGTGGCTTTCATGTCCTGCAGCATCTTTCTCATGGTGATAAGCATGTAATAAGTGACGCACAGGCCTCTCCGTTAATGCTGGTTCGCCTTTGAACTGGTCAGGGCTGAGCGGGCAAGGAATCATGTTGGTGTTGAGAGATGAGGCTATTGTGGCTGCGTTTGAGGATTCACAGGATGCGTTCCCTCATCTGATGCATAAAGATAAGTTGTGTATCCTCGAAATAACTTGGCAACTGTCAGGATGTTAGACAGCAGCATTACTGACAGGACCGCTGCGTTCATCCCTCATTCAGACACCACAAACTTGACTGGTTGATCAAAGAAGCATGAATCGGATACAGATTTTATATTTTCTCTTCGTGGGAGAATCTTTGTACATTGTTTTTTATCGGTCTTTCATATTTCCAGTGGGCAGCAGCATTTGACATCTCGTTGTCAGTTTGGTACACAAACTTTGCAGAACTCTTTTGCAGAGCTCCTCCTATGAGATTCTTAATACTCACTCAACCATGAATACATTCCCACGCACTAGTTGTTCCACACGTAACGCCTCCAGTCCACCCACCGGATTACAACCTGTCTAATCCTGATTATACACATCCAGTGCCCAAAGGCCCAGATACCAACACAGTAAAATAAAAAGAAAACAAAACAAGAAGAAAAGAGAAAATCCAGGCAGAGGGCTGCAGAGTCTCTGCAGATACAAACACCACAACACACTTGTTGTGGGTCTGAAGTGATGATTAAGAGGGATTATTTTTGTATGAGTCTATACATTGTTTTTAGGGAAAATGCTGCATAGTGTAGAAAATACAGGAAAACTATCCTGTAAGAAAGTACAGACACAGGCAAAAATGTATCCTTTATTTAAGCACGGGGACTGTTGATTAATGATTACCTTATTTAAGATGTTCACTAAAAAAGATGTGTCCTCCTTTGCAATAAACATATGCTTCTTATCAAAATGTATGGTTAAGTAATTGCAGTGTGTTTTAGTTTTTTTTTAAGAGTTTTAAAGGTATAATATGTAGGGCTGACCAAAGCTTCGAAGCCCAAAAATGGTATTCAGGACTGCCCTAATAATATGCAAGAATTACCTAAACAACACAATGTATAATAATCTCTCTCAATCATCACTTACGACCCATTAGAAGTGTGGTTGTGTCTGTATGTACCCTGCCCTCTGTATTTTCTTCTTATTATGCTGTGTTCGGGACTCTTTCGGGCTTCTGCAAACAGCCTTTCAGCCCCACGTGGCGCTGTGTCCCCCTCAGTCGATAACAGGGCGCAGGGTGTGCAGCCCGTTCAGGTTGTCAAATACCACCGTTTTGTCACGCCCCTTAGCGTCTGATACCGAGGCAAAAGCATTATTATACATCGATGGGCATGAGTCCCCCTTTAGCTCTGTCAGATACAAAGCAGCCGTATTTCACCAGCAACAGTGCACAGAAGTCTGCCCTTCTCATTCAAAATTTGGCAATTCGGCACCTTCCTGCAGGGTTGTGCAGAGTTGTGGTCGTGTTTATTTGTGCTTTAGAACGTTATCACCGTGAAACAATCAGAAAATAACGTTTTATTTCTCTGATTCGCTGCTTTGTTCTCACTAACAGCGCCCCCTCTCTTCATTCACTCTACACTCCATGCTGCTCTCTCCCTCCCTCTCTCGTTGAGCTGTGGAGGTGTGGCCAACTTTTAATGCTGTGCGTTTACAAACAGCAACCGACAATGGTTACGTATTATACCTTTGAGCATATTTTGATGATTACCAGGATAATATCATGAATCACAATTATTTTGGCCAGGATAATCATGACATGAAATTTTCTACTACAACTGTCAGTCATCACCTTATCACTATTCTCTTTCAGGGGTCCAAAGGGTGTGTGGACGTTAGAACAACAGGGTGAGTCGCCTCGCTTTGACACCACATTTGAAGATGCCCGACCCAGCTTGACTCACATGGCCCTCCTGGGACTGCAGCGGGCCGGCTACCTCAAGTATCTCATCAGCCAGAATGTGGACGGACTACATGTCCGATCAGGCTTCCCCAGGTAACTCCGCCCTGCCTCCTGTCCTGTAGTATGATGTACACCCATCAAGTGTTTTACACACTGAGTAGCTGACTCAAATCATAGTTGTTAGTGGGTATGGAGCAATACACTATGTCACAGATGAGCCACATGGTGTCTAGAAGTACTTATAATAATAATATATAATAGCGGAATAAGCTTTAAATACAACACTGTTGGGCTGCATCTAACAGTTATTTTCGTAATTGATTAATCTGCTGGTTATTTCATGTACTTTCAATGAATCAATTAATCATTTGGTCTATAAAACTTTAGAAAAGGTGAAATTGTCCAACATAATTTGCTAAAATACAAGCTTATGTCATCACATGTCTTGTTTTATCTGACCAACAGTCCAAAACGCAAGGAAAAGCAGCAATTTATCGATTTTGAGATGCTAGAAACATCATATTTTGTTTTATTTTTTATTTTCTGTTGATCGATTAATCGACCAAACATTGCAGCTCTACAACATGTATTATCACAACAAGTTGTTATGGTGAACATGTTAGCAAACGGTTCACTATTTACCCACCCAGCAGACACAGAGCAATGTTAGCATTAATTTGGAGTCATGTTGGTGTCCACCTGATGGAAGTCACAACTCCTGAGGGAAGTATCTGTCTCTTTAGATGCTAAATGCTCCACTATGTTCACCAGCTAATGATAACGTTGTGCCGTTTGGTGCTGGTCAGGTAGCGTATAGTCGGATTATAAGAGCATTTTTTTTCTCTGAGAACAGCTGCCTGCTGCTGCTGGAAGGTTGATGAGAGCGGTGAGAGTGAACCAAAACATTAAAGTTGCGGGCAATGGGCTGGAAGACGCCCAGTTGAGGGTAACTGCAGAGTTGGGGGATAATTCTCTGTGGGTTTGTCACTACAAGTGACCACTTTCACACTTTCCCTACATTTACATGTAGTGAGTTGACCTATTGTTAGTATAAACATTCATTAGTGCAGCTTTAAATATGTATCATCCTACTAAATACTGTATAACTGCTGCAAAAGTCCACAAAATGCTCCAAATGTAGACGAACATATTCTCAATGTGCTAATATATATAATATTTAAGATCATGTTACCAGGCTCGGCGTCAGGATTTCAATTTTGGACGGGGCCAAATTAATTTTGGCTTAGCCTTTTAATTACAGAAGTTAATACGGTTTGCCCCTTTGATGGTTTCCACCTGGTAGTCTCGCTAAAACAGAAATTAATGATATCATGCCAAAAGGTGACTGTAGTGCATCTGGTTGATTATGACACAATTCAATGCAGAGACAGCTTATTATTTACCCACGATAGTTTGTATTACAGGCAGCACACGCAGGTACATTGTTCAAATCGTGCGAAAATAAAACGCCAAGTATATCTACCATGGTTATGTTTTGCTGTGGATTGTGTAGAACTGTTTTTCTCTAAACTTTCCAGACCAAGGACCGCTTACCTATTCCAAAAAAACCTCACGGACCACATAACTCCCCAAATATCCTCAAAAGCCAAAACAACAGTCCTCCTATTTAAACAGTATTTGTAATATACTATAGTACCTGTACTGAATAGTTTGAATCATCATTCATAACGTTGACATTCAAATTATATTTATTATTCTAATTATTATTATTATTATTATTATTATTATTATTAAGGATTAGGATGGGCCAGTTGTACCGATGGGTGGACCCAGGCCCGTTAGGCCCACCCACAACGCTGCGCCTGCATGTCAGATTACATCTCTGTGCTGTGCAGAATGTTTAACGGTTGAAGCAGAGAGAGTGGAGAGGAGAGGGAATGAATAAGTGAGAAGTGGACGTGAGGCACTTATTTATAGGAAAAGTTAACTTGTTCAGAAAATGCAGTGAATTCCTTATTGTGGAGGAAACAACCACATTATAGTTAGTTTTGTCTTTATTCATTTGTAGTATGCAAACACAAATATATATACAGCATTATGAGATAACCATATTGTTTCACGCCAATTTGTTACATGTTGGGTTGTGACTCATTGTTTTTAAATATGAAGCTGCTGCTTTGTGATAACCGCTCTAACAGCGCCAGAAATGGGGAGCTCTTTAAATACTGCTCAAGTAACTTCAAATAATGCTCAGAGTAATGGAAAATGTTTGGTCTGACTCTGGACTATCCAACATATTGGACTTAACCCAAGGCCAAGAATCCAATTTTTCATTCAGCACATAAACCCAGCCTTTACGCGTATTGGAAGACTGGCTTTCCCTGGAAGCCATTTCCTCCTCTACCCTCCATCAGTCAGGTTTTTTTTTTTTTAAGACGAGACCAGACAGCGAATTGGTAGTTCTCTGAGGAAATCATCGAGGCAAGCAGACTGTACTGGTAAAGCAAACTGGTTGGCACTAATCTGCGGAGATGCTAGATGCAACAGAAATAAATACGAGGCCTTAATCAAAGAGGGACTGCGAAAAAGTTGTGTTGAAGAGTTCTGATGTTAACTTTGGAGACAAGTGAATATCATCTCTGTAATATTTCTGTTTTTTTCTGTCTTTTCTCCCTCTTGCTCTATCAGGGATGTGTTATCAGAGCTCCATGGAAACATGTTTGTGGAGGAGTGTGAGAAGTGTGGCAGGTACGTGCGCACACACACACACACACACACACCAAACACCCACATTTTGATCTTGAAACTCTGATAATTCTCATCTTTACAAGCTACCGTCTTTCACTGACTTTCATTTTGAGGCCATTATATTTAGTACGCCTGTTAAAACAAACAGCAAATCATGTGGCTGCAACATGTTATAAATAAAGCATGCAGACTGCAGGAGATATGAATCTGTGATCCATCCTGCCTTGTGTCAAAGGTAATAAAAGCTGCTGGTGTATTTGTACGTCAAGAGTTTTTGGAAACGTCCGGCAGGATAATGCTTCCTTTCGCAGAGCGCTCATTATCTCAAAAAGGATTCCAGGAACACATCGCGGACTTCATTTTGTCTCCCTGTAGAGACATCAATAGTTATCAAGCCTAACAAGAGGACTGGCTCCTGAAAGCCCGTCTTTTTAAAGACTGCTTCTCAACTAAAAGGAGTTTTTGCAAGGTTGTTTCAGTTCCTCCGAGACACATGAACAAAGCCAAAATCGTGGAAATTCTCAATAATTAGGACTGTGCCGAAAAAGACAGCTGCAAGTAGGCTTGCAGCAGCAGTCAGTGTTACACAGTGTTCAGGTAAACACTGATTACATTACTTGCCCACCACTCCCACCGTCGTTTTGCTTTTTTTTTAATATAAATAAAACCCATTTAGTTCTTTTTAGTGTATCGGTGTATGGAAGCCCATTTCCGCCACTGTGATGAAAAAAAGTTTGTAAGTCATTATAATGAGAAACTTTCTCAAAATAATGAGAAACTTGGTCAATATTTTCACTTAGTGTCTCAATATTTTCACTTAGTATCTCAAAATAATAAGAAACTTTCTCAATATTTTCACTTTGTATCTCAAAATAATAACTTAGTATCGCAATATTTTCTCTTAGTATCACAATATTTTCACTAAGTATCTCAATATTTTCACTTACTATCTCAAAATAATGACTTCGTATCTCAATATTTTCACTTACTATCTCAAAATAATGACTTAGTATCTCAAATTAATAAGAAACTTTCTCAATATTTTCATTTAATATTTCAAAATAATGACTTAGTATCTCAATATTTTCACTTAGTGTCTCAAAATAATGACTTCTCTCTCTGCCAGATACCAACATTTAACGTTACTGTTACATTTGATTTAGCTCATGTTAACCTTACTGGGTTTTACCGACTGAATTCAATTTATTGAAATATAATGTTTACAACAATTGTTGGGCAATTCTGATTCGTATTTTTGATATACTGTATATATTATCCAGATTAACATTTACGATGAGAGATTGCCAACATGTGAATGAGCCCTGGTAACCAGACGTCTCCTTCATAAAAACCAGAACGTCAAGTTAATAACTGATCAGTCTAATGTGTGTAGAGGTCTGTATGGTTAAGCTGTAGCAGCCTGGTGTCCCTATAGTCACAAGTAAGCCTAAGGATATGCCAGAGTTGTATTTGTAGATTTTAGCTCAACTTTTGACTTAATAAAGACACATGTTCTCCTGGAAAGACTCATTGATCTCAACATCAATATTCTCTGGATCAGAGACTTTGTTTGCTGCCGCCCACAGAGGGTCTGTGTCAGGGAGAACATATCAGATGTGCTCACTGTGAGCACAGGCTGCCCACAAGGCTGTGTTCTTTCCCCTGTGATAAATGACAAACCTTTTTAGATTGTTTAAGTATGCCGATGGCCTTTGTTGGCCTTCTACAGACAACAGACCCGCTGGGTGAAGCTGCCTATCTGCCCGAACCAAAGCCCTTCAACATGGTGTCGCCTTAGCCAGCTAGAAATCAATGTGGCCAAGACAAAAGAATTAATTATGTGCAACACAAAACAACATCCGAACACAGAGACGGTTTCACTTAATGCCCAGCATGTGGAAAGCTTTAACTACCTCGCTACAGTGCTGGACTCCCAGGTGAGCTTCTCTGAAAATACAGTTTTTAAGAGATGCTCACAGCGACTTTATTTTCTTCTAGGAAATTAAGTCGCCTCAGTGTCAGTCAGCAGATTTTAGAACTAGTGTACAAATTTTTAAAAATGACAAACAATTATGACCCAATTCACAATAAGCCTTATGTATGAATCGTGAGAAGGAATTTGTGCGTAAACGACCATTCCTGACCATTTTTACTGCCATTTCTGCATATACACCTTGAATAGGTAAACCAGCCATTTCAAAGAGATTTACGTTTGATAAATCACAACTTCGTTTTGTACACGTGTTATTGAAAACATTTACACATGTTGAATACAAACCCCAAAAGCCCTTGACTCAACTTTTTACAGTAAGGACAAGGAAGAAAGCGAGGGCTGTCCTGGCAGATAGATAACTGACATCCTCTTTTCAGTTTGAGCTCTTGAGCTCAGGGAGGCGCTATAGAGTCCATCTGGCAACTACAAATGTGTTTAAGAAGTCCTTCATCCCAAGTGCCTTAAATATTCTTAAGGTCCCAGTGAAATTGAAGTTAGAGCGTCTCTTAGCTGCTGTACTGTGAGTATTCTTCAGTGAAACTGAATATTTGAGCGGTGTACAGTTTCAAGAGAGTTGTGTCTAGAAGGTATCCCCCAAGTTGCAAAACTACCGCGAGATGATTATCGTGAGGCATTGACCTCGAATGATTGACGTTAGGATAGGCCGTCGGGGAGCGAGTCTCGCAAGAGTTTTCGCACATTTTCTCAACTTGGGGGTTACCTTCTAGACACAACCTTACAAGAGAGATTTAACTCAAATCCTCGGCATTTGATTGGACCGCTAAAAAGTGGGCGGGCTTTGAATGTAGCGTGATACAGAGCTACTGATGACCGCCCTTCTCGCTAAAATTTGCATATTGATTGATAGATGGATGTCATGATATTATTGATTGGGTCTAGCTTACGTAAGTGTCATATTTTGTTTTATTGGAAGAAAAGATGATTGGATTTTGATATTAAAAAATACAAAGAAATTGATTTTTTTTGTACATTCTTTGCATATATTGTTAAATAGATAAACAATATGACCGGGTATTTGATAGAAAAGGGTTAAAAATGCATTTTTCATTTAATCGAGACTTTAACTCAACAAGGTGAATGAGTAGATCTAAGCCACAGACACTGACATGAACTGTGTTAATGTGTAACATAACCTGTCTATGCATTTGTTCTCATTAAGTGCTTTTGTACGTTGTTGTTTCTTGTGTTTGGTGAGCCGAAGACAAATTTACACCCTGGTGGACAATAAAGATTTATTGTATTGTATTCCCTCTCCCTGCACAGTCTTCATATCTCATCCAAGTAGATTACTTTGGGATGAACAGAGGCGTACATGTATGTTTGCAGCAGATATATGAAGCCGTTGAGTCACTGATATCCCTTAAGCGCATTTCCAGAATCATGTTGAGTCCATGTCTTGAATAAAGCTGCCTGGAGTCGTCTGGTCTATCTAATAAAGTAGCCATCAAGTCTATATTATCATGGTTTTGTGTATAAGTGGATCTTGGGATTGTTTTCTTCATAACTGTAACTTAACTAAAACTGATCTGGTCGGACAGAGCCGTAATCTGTAAGAGTTGGTTTTGGTTTTCCAGGCAGTATGTCAGAGACAAAGTGATCGGTGTGATGGGACTGAAACCGACAGGACGTTACTGCGATGTGGTGCGATCCAGGGGACTCAGAGCCTGCAGGTAACACTTGCTTTCACTGCATTTTGAAATAATAAATTATCTATTTATTAGCATGACTGTGTATTATTTTGCTTAAAACAGAGGAAAGCTGATAAGCACCATACTGGACTGGGAGGATGCTCTTCCTGACGGAGACCTGAACAAAGCAGAAGATGCCAGCAGGTGAGACCGTTTCTGCTCCATTTTGGTTTCGATTCAGCACACACATCACATACTCGTTTCCATCCTGATTTCCTTTGCCATCCCTGTTTCAAGTCGCAGTTCAAACGTGTCCTCTGAAATGAAAAAATGTGAAATAATGTGTTGGATCTATTTGCGTTAGCTCTCTGTGTGGCCTTGCTGTCAGTGTCCAGACATGCAAATGCTTCACAGTTTGCTTTAATGTTACCATTTGCCTCCCGACTGTCAATGTTTTCATTCAGACCTTCAGCCAAGAAAAGCTTTTATCTACCAAACAGCGGGATGGATTGGATGTTTGTGTTTCACCTTGATGTACTCAATGACCCATAAGAGATGCATAATTGCCCTTTTACATTACAAAGAGGAGCTAGGATCGATGTGCTGTGTGTTTATGCATGTTACATCCAGGTAACTTGTATTTCGCCTGGTCTCATTACTGAATAGGAGCCTGCTGCTGTGGAGCTGCTCTTCCTTTCATAATGACATATCGCAGTGAGCAGTGGAGATGGCTTTGCTAGATGTGTGTTACTCAAAGCAGCAGATAACAGTTTGGGCCTCTCATGTATTACCATTACATTTGAGCACTAAGCACCCGTTTCTCTAAAAAATAATTACCCAGCAATCTTTGAAATCATTTTACAGCACTCAAGGCTGTTCTGAAGGTATTTTTAAGATCCTCAAAGACTTTTCTAATCATCTGCATGAATGAATATTCCTTCTTTTGTAAGATTAAAAAAAAGATTTCCCAATTCGTGCTGCTTTTTCCTTATCCACACAAATATGGCAGCTGGAAATGCTTGTACAAGGTGAACCAAAAGTAAAACATTTTATTACCAATACATCCTTCCATTTTCCACCGATTAGCCGGGGCCGGGTCGCGGGGACAGCAGGCTTAGCAGGGAATTCAAGACGTCCCTCTCCCCAGCAACGTTTTCCAGCTCTTCCTGGGGGACCCCGAGGCGTTGCCAGGCAGACGAGATATATAATCTCTCCAGCGTGTTCTGGGTCTACCCCGGGGCCTCTTACCAGTTGGACGTGCCTGGAAAACCTCCAAAGGGAGGCGTCAAGGAGGCATCCTGATCAGATGCCCGAACAACCTCAGCTGGCCCCTTTCGACATGAAGGAGCAGCGGCTCTACTCCAAGCACCCTCCGGATGTCTGAGCTCCTCACCCTATCTCTAAGGCTGAGCCCGGCCACCCTACGAAAGAAACTCATTTCCGCAGCTTGTATCCACGATCTCATTCTTTCGTTCACTACTCAAAGCTCATGACCACAGGTGAGGGTTGGAACGTAGATGGACCGGTAAATCAAGAGCTTTGCCTTCCGGCTCAACCGCCTGTCCATCTCCCGCTCCAATTTTTCCTCACTCATGTTCAAGACCCCGAGATACTTTTAACTCCCTCGCTTGAGGCAGTGACTCACTCCCCACCCGGAGGGTGCAATCCACCGGTTTTCGGCAGAGCACCACGACCTCAGACTTACTGACTCTCATCCCGACCACTTCACACTCGGCTGCAAACTGGCCCAGTACTATATTGATGTTTCTTTCTAATTTTTTGATTGTATTTTACAACAAGAACTAGGATACATGTCATGTCAGGCTAACTGGATTAGAAATACAGCCTCGACTTGAGAATCGGGTAAATTCAGTTAAAGTCTTTGTGAATTCTGGGAATACCTTCAGAGCAGCCGTAAGTGTTGTTAAACAATCTTCTGGGTTTTTCAAATGTCGCCAGGGAATTATTTTTCAGAGAAAAGGATGCTCAGCGCTGTGACTCAGATGTAATGGCAATACACAGGAGGCACAAACTGGGACTAAATGTGGACCTACCAAACATTTCTACCAGCATTGGAAACTCAGCTAATCCCTTAAAGCACAACAATAAATCCCCCCTTAATAACAGGCAAATAAGCAGAATGTGTGTGACGTATTTCTCCACTCTCTGCATACAGACGAGCAGACCTGGCACTGACGCTCGGCACGTCCCTGCAGATCAAACCCAGTGGAGACCTTCCACTTCTCACCAAGCGCAAAGGAGGGAAACTGGCCATCGTCAACCTGCAGGCCACAAAACACGTGAGTCTCATTCATGCACCGCCACCTGACACATATGTGTGGAAACATGAAATGACACTAGAAATACTGTACGCAAATCAAAGGCAAAAATTGTGGTTAAAAGGGTGTGTCCATTATTTAATTTGTATATAATTCTGTAGCTTCCCAGTGGTGTTCCTTGTGTATTCATATACGAACATTCAAATTTGATGAAAATTTGTTTTAGCGCCAAAATTATATTTTCCCAGACCCTTCCAAAAACTTTTCCTGATGTAGGTTTCTGCATGATGGCGCTGCTACATTTACAGTATATACAGTATACATCCTTATTCAGTGTATTAACGTTACATAACTTAGATGGTGGTCGGCACGCTCCCAGTTTGAAGAAGCAGACAGGAGTACCGGCACGGAAGCTAAGCAATGTACCGCTGTGTGGACGCCACATTAGTTTGGATCCGAAAGTCACACAATAACACAAACAAACTAACCAATCGATGCAGCGGTAGACCAGCAACTCCTGTGTTCTGCGAGGTAAAATGCGATATAACGGCTTCGGTTGTCCGTCGGAAAGGGCTGTCTGATGGCAAGGTAAAGCTGTGTAAATATTCTAAATATAGCGTACACTTAAACTGATAATAATTTTTTTTTTAGGTGGGTAAAATAAGTTTTTCTGCTGCTCCCGTCCACAGCCACTTTACCTCGCCGTCAGACAGCCCTTTGCGACGGGGAACTGAGTCTGCAATGTCTTCAAAGCAACCAGACTCCATTCACAAAAGTAGTAATTTTACGTTAAGTATCACCATTTCACGATCGTAATTTTCTCTCTTGTAGGACAAACATGCGCACCTGCGTATCAGTAGTTACGTGGACGATGTCATGAAACAGCTGATGGAGCTGCTGGGATTGGACATCCCAAAGTGGGAGGGTCCGACTGTGTGCGAGAGCTCCAAAGCCACCTCTGAGTCCACCACTGATGTCAAACCACCACGAGCAGTCAGATCGAAGAAGAGGGTGAAAAAGGACCCAATTAAGGAGGAGAGGAAAAGAGACACAACGGCACTAACAGACGACGGGAGTGTTAAGGAGGAGGTGGTCTCGGTAAAGAGGGAGAGAGCGGACTCCCCAGTGGAGATTAATGAAGAGAAATAGCCTCAGGTATTTTTTCCCACAACAACTTCACAACACAAACCCGCGTCCAGAAATAAACTTTACAACTGGAGGTGTTCGGTTTGATCAGTTTCAGAGGACAGAGGTTTTTTCCTCATCTTACACCCTCTGGAGCAAAGACTCTTCTAGTACTGTACTGGTTTTGTTAATCCCATATTTTTTACAGCCACGATGAACAGCAATGTGAAACTGACTCCTCGGCTAAAAGCTCAAAAGTTGACCTCCTTCATAAAGCAAAATTACCTAAGTGATTGTGTCCAGGGTAAAAGGATGACCCAATACATGGCGAGGACACCGTTAGGAAGACAACGAGAAGAGATCTGGAGCACACAGTTATAAATAAAGCTTTAATAAGGTGTGTAAGGTTGTTGCACCTTATTAATAAAAGCTTTATTTATGACCACGCGCTCCACATCTCATCCCAGCAGATCTGGCCTTTAAAGACACCTTGGTTCCATCCTTCTAGAGAAGAGATATCAAGTGAGCATCTCTGAGTCTGATTGACTAGTAGCCTCATACAGCTGGAGGAAATTGTAGGTCAAACCTGTGCTTCTCTCATTGTACAAACGATTTATCTTTCTCTGCCGAGATGTTTAACTCCGCCTGATTTACATAAATGGAGCGTCTGCTGGCTATAAATGGACCATAATCACACCGTACGTTTTTAGGAAAATGTTTTTTTATCTCAGGAAAAAAAGGGGCATTGTACTCTGACGGAAAAAGTATCTTTACTGTTTTACACATACACACTTGAGTTTTGGCAATAAACAAAATCCGTTCCTGGTAGAACCTCCTGTGTATTTGCGCTTGTGTGCTGTCAAACAGCAGTGACCTAGTAGGAAATGTGAGCCAACGTTTCAAAGGAAATGGAGACAGCATGCGTTTGTTTGCCATGAAACCTCATTAGCATCTCTAAAGGTACACTTTGCTGGTTATAAAATGTCTTTATGCGTCACAGCATTGTGACTGGATATGATAATCAAACCTCCCGTCTCCTAGGAGCCAATGTCAACTGGAAGAGGACCAAAAGACCAAAAGTTTTCTTTTTTTAAAGCAAAGACATACCTATCCGATGCTACGACTACTACAAAATGGGCCGCAGGTGTTTGTAGATGATTAGTGCAGTAAACATGCCGCTGCGTGTCTGCTGCTGAATATGCGTCAGTTCATTAAGGCACATTGTCTCCTCAGATTTGTAAGCAACATATAAAAGCTGCCAGCAAACACAACAGCTGCAAAACACATTAAGTCCATCTGCCTGCTCTGTGAGTGGGTCATCACACAGTTACACAGTCACTCTTACCGTCTATATCTATACATCAACTTGTTTTTAATTGAGCCTGTTCCATAGTGCTAATGAGCTCAATGTTCTCACTCTGCCTTTTAAATGTACTCAGCCCCTTGTTATGCCTCCGCGCCGGTGATAGCTGCGGCCCGGTGGCATTATGTCTTCGGGTTGTCCGTCTGTATGTCCCATTCTTGTGAAAGCGATATCGCAGGAACACCTTGAGGAAATTTCATCACATTTGGTTCAAACGTCCACTTGGACTCGAGGATGAACTGAAGAATGAAGAATAGCTGCTGCACTGGCTACAGCTAATGGGGATCCAAATAAATTAAATTAAATGGAAACTAATGAAAGGTCGTGGTCACTGTGACCACACAAAACACATTTTTGGCCATAACTCAAGAATTCATACGCTAATTGTGACAAGCGGAAAGTATAAACAGAACTACTACCAGCTGTTTTTGTACACCTTCGTTTGGGAGTATAACCAAGTCTCATTACTCAGCTTTGTTGAATGGTCAATCACGGCTTGTTATTTCTTTATAGTAGACCGTTGCTATGTATAACAGACCGTTGTTATGGCCGCGTTTTTGCGTCAAATTATTGATTTCTTAAGTAAGTAGCCATGTAATAAGTGGGATAATGTACAGGCAGCGGGTCATTGTTGTGAAATAAACCCCTCGTCCTGTCAGGGTTTATTTCACAACAATGACCGGCTCGCTGTACAGTATCCCTTAACCCTCATCCTACCAACTGGGGTCCCCACAGACCACAGAGGTTTACTTTTCATAATATCTCACAGGTGCTTTATTCTATCATTCCAATTTTTCTTCACTTTGTCAATCCATTTGTTCTTAATGACTTCATATCATTGTTTTTTATTTCAATTAGTGCTTTTTTAATGATAATTTGAAATACAAATGTATTGGGGTCCTGGGGGATCCCAGTCAAAAGAACCCAATTGCAGCCTGTGCAGTTTTAATAGATAAAATAGAATAGATTGATAAAATGTTTGCCATGAGTCCTAATTTAAAGTATCACACAGTATCAGGGGGTTAGTTGCTCTCTGTGTCTGCTTCATCTGTCTCCTTCACAATGAGTGACAGATTTCCTCATGTGCTCTGTCTATTTTCATTTTACACAATATGCAAATTAACTGTAACTTTCCTAAAATATTACTCTCTTTTTTTTTCTTCAAATGACACATAACATAACTAATAATGTTTTGAGGATAAATAAATTAACATTTTGCTAGGATTGTTGCCTCTTACAGTAGTTTATTCAGTCCCTAGTCCTAGTATGTTAAATATGTTGGTAGGATGAGGGTTAAGGAGAATGGGCAGACTGGTTCAAGCCCGCTAGGAAAGTGACAGTAACTAAAATAACGGCGCGTAAGAAGAGCTTATCTGAATGCTCAGCACGTCGAACCTTGAAGTGGATGGGCTGCAGCAGCAGGAGACCACAGCGGGATCCACTCCTGTCATCTAAGAGCAGCAAACTGAGGCTACAGTGGGCACAGGCTCACCAAAACTGGACAGTAGAAGATTGGAAAAACGTTGCCTGGTCTGACGAATATCGATTTCTGCAATATGCAGATGTCAGGGGCAGAATTTGGCATAAACAACATGAATCCATGGATCCATCTTGCCTTGCATCAACGGTTCTGGCTGATAATGATGCAGTGGTGTTGGGAATACCTTTCTCTTGGCATACGTTAGGCCCCATAATACCAACTGAGCGTGGTTTAAATGCCACAGCCTACCTGAGTATTGTTGCTGACCATGTGTCACTGTATCGTTACCCATCTTTTAATGTAAACTTCCAGCAAGATAACATACCATGTCACAAAGCATACATCATCTCAGGCTGGTTCCACCAACGTGACGATGAGTTCATGGCATCCACAGCCTCATTTTGAGTTCAATCATCCAATCCACCAAACAACTCAAAACAAGAGTCAATACTAACAGGAGAATACACTGTTTACCATTGGCAGAGCATTTTGGCAAATTTTTCTTGGGCGCTACCCACATAATCAGCTGTGCTGCTCATCCCACAAA
>CAKAKR010036892.1:0-11476 GCA_916700685.1 Adelosebastes latens
TGGGCCATTAGCATACCTGCTGCGGCGTGTAGTGTGGGCTGGCCCACCTGGTCTCCGTTTGCTACCGCTCGCTGTTCCGAGTTGCTCGGCCAGCTCCCGACTCCGCCTCAGTCCTGTCGCGTCTGGGCAGCTCTGGGGAGAGCCCAAGCAGCGGTGGGCCGACGGTCGGCCTCGCAGTTCAATAAGGTCTCGTTAGGACGAGACGTAGACGATTACCGAGGAACTGTTGACAAACTTCACAGCACAAACATTCACGGGGCATTGTTCAGTCACGGTGTCACTTCGTCAGTCTTCTCAGGATTGGCAGTCAACTTTAACGACCGAACACACCACGCCAAAGTTCTCCCTTCTGGCGTTCAGGTCGGTCTCTCCGGCGTTCCTGTGTGGCAGCGGCCCTCTCGCTCTCCCGCGAGTTGCTTAAATCACTTCCTGCTCACCAACTAGGCCCGCCCCTAAACCTCAGCAGCGAATCGTCATAGCCCATCCTTATGACAGTTTTAAACAGTTTTAAACGTGGTAAATTGAAACAAAGCGAAAAAAAATGCAACAAAACTACTTAGATTTAGTAAAACAACATCATGGTTTGGCTTAAAATGACTACTCACATGTGACACGAACAGCGTTCTCCTGGAAAAGTCCTGTGTTTGTCGACCCATCCACCACCCCGACCTACTCCCTACGTGGACTATCATTACAAATCTATTTGTGATATGTCAAAAACAAACGTAATCCGTGACAAAATATGTTTTCCTCTAAATGTAATTCACAATGCAGTTTTGTTGTATGGGAACATAATTTTTGTGGAGACAGGGCTGCACGTAGACCTTGATGAGGTTTAGCAGAGTCAGACTTGCTGCCAATTTGGCCCAGGGACCAACCGTTGTTCTGTGACAACAACAAAACGGCATGGTAAGTGTTAGTTTCCCCCTTAATGCTCTTTGTTAAAGGATAGGTTCACAATTTGTTTAAAGTCTATCGTAAAACAACAGTCAGGTTCCCATTCGGACACTGAAACATGTTTTGCTTACTGTAATTGTTTCTTTTTAAAGGCTGCTAAAAATGAAACATTACAAAGACATCTAAATTCAATGTTTTTTTGAAATATACCATCTCAATCTAGATATTTGGAGTGAACCACATGAAATATTGTTGAACAAGGTTACATTCCCAAGGCTGGCTTTTTGGTATTATTATATGTGCACAGAATATTGTTGAGGAAATGTGAATAGTTGCATGAAGCTGATACTTGTGAAACAAAAGTAAAAAAGCATTAATAGATGAAATCCTCATAATTACATTCAAGTTAATGCCGAAGAAACTCCTCCCCCGCGTCACCCATTCTATCTCCTTTCTGCCTCTTCCCTTGGGTTTAATATCAATTCTTTATTGCTTTTCATCTCTCTTCAATTCATTTCATTATTTCACTCTCTAATTATTTCAACCTCTGTGTTCTTCATAGCACTCGGACTCTAGAGTTTTTATACGTTTCCTTCTTTCAGAGAATATAGAAGAATACTGTATTTTCTCTCTCCTTTCTCTTGCTTGCTTTCTCTTTTATTTCTCTCTGCCTCTTTCTCTCCCAGGACAGTCTCTCAGACAGAGGAGTCACAGACCACATTAACCTTTAAGAGCTAAAAATCAATGTCCTGTTGTTAATTTGTGCTAATTTGCTTCCACTTAGTTTTACAGCAGCCTTCTTTTTTTTTTTCCCCCACTCCGAATTTGAAAACGAATGAGAACATACGATAGTTCCATCGCTCGCACGCCTCCAGACGTTAAGCTGTTTTGTCTGTCCTCAATACATGTCTTCAGTGCCCCCCTGGGGCCAGCTTAGCAATAGAAAAATAACTTGAAAGTTACAATCAGGCTTTTTCTCGAGTGGTTGACTTGGTTATGAGGATATACACACAGAAACCTAAAGATGAAGACTCAGTGACGTGAAACACATTTCTTATCAGCTCTCTGTACTCACTGCAGCTCAATATATAGAACACCCACTCCAACTGGCACTGCCTGAATCCAAATCTCAAGCCACTACGTGTAGAATTGCAAATTGCAAACCATGCACAGTAAGTTCAGCCAAAGTATTTAGTTCAAATGCATTTGATCCATGTTTAATGCTGCCAGTTTTTATGTGCACAAACTTTAGTATGAAAAGACAAGACTCAGAATGAGTGCATAGGTTGTGGTATGTACAAAAGATGGGCTGATGTTTGGTTTACATGAGTAAAAGAAGTTGCATTCAAATGCTTCACTTGAAAGTACAAATACCATTATGTAGAAATATTCCATTGTTAGCGTGCTAGCAAAAACATGTACTGTGTAGTATTGTCTGTTTCAAAAGTGGTAATTTTTATGCATGGTTTCTTTAGGGTATTATGTAATAATATGCATTACATTATTTGCTAATGCATTAATGTGAAGGCAACATTTTAATGTTGTACGCATTGTAGCTAATTCTGTCAAATAACTAGTTTACATGCTGTCTTATTACAACTTATTTCATAACTTCAACATATAGCTTGCATCTAAAATATGTATCTGCAAGGTAACTAGAGCTGTCAGAAATATAGTGGAGTAATATGTTTAATATTTCTGTCTGAAATGTAGTATAACTGTGGTACATAAATGTAGTATAAAATTAAAATAATTCAAAGCACCTCGAAAATTCAAATCATTAGAATACTTGAGTATTTCATTTCTTTCCACCAGTGTTGATTTGAGCTATGTATAATGATCTGGATGAATACAAACAAGCTCAACACCTAATTGTGTTAATCCTAGTGTGATCAAAACTTTAGAAATATGACATTTGTATGTCATATATATGTTGTTTTTTTCCTTTTTTATGTTTGAATCTGTCATTAGATATATTTTCACAAGTAATTGCACTCAAAACATCACATCCCTTTTTTTATAAATGAAAGCTATCATGTATCCAAAACAGCGGATTGAAGTGGTTTGAATTAGCATGTATATTTTTCAGATGAGCCAAGCAGCTGGATCACAGACCAATCAATGGGACAGACACTCACCAATGTCTGAATACCCCAAACCTTATGACCTGATAAAACTAGCCATTGTAAATCTAAGATAAAGCATGACTCTGCAACTGCATGATGTGTTTCTCTCCATTGATTCATTCAAAACAGATTTCTTGTTGATATTTCAATAGAAAGATGATGACATATCCAGAATAAAACTACAAAGCATACACCAAACAACCGAGCACTTGCCAGGAATGCAAAGTACACTTTTTATGTTGAGTATTTGTTGAGATTTTGGAGCATTGTCTACATTTGTTTTTCACCCTCACCTTCTGACCAAAGTGATGTAGGTGAGTGCCAAACAAGAAAAGGCCACCACACAGCAGAAAAACACCATCTGAGAGCAAATGTTAGTGCATGTGTGGCTGCATGATTATCATCTCCCAAACCTATTTGTCAACTCATAGATGTGCAGGCAGAGTGTGTGTGTGTGTGTGTGTGTGGGTGGGTGTGCAGGTGTGTGTCTGCTCAGTGTGCCTACTTGAAAATCAGCAGCAGAGCTTCACCTCTTGTTATAGTAGCATCTCATGTAGATGCATCAGAGCCACACTGTGTTCAGAGACTGCTCCCGAAATCCATAATGGATCTGAATAACAGTGATTTCTGAGACTGTGTGCGTGTGTTTGTGTGTGAGTGCACAAACTTCAGATTCTCCCAGACAGGCCTCCTTTAGGGAGACATGCATTATGGATGGCACCATGTCACCATCAATAGGCCTCTGGACTGGAGAAAAAACCTTTAGGTCTACACCCTCGTTCACAGTTTATAAAAGAAATATGGATGGATGTGTGGGGTGGATGATGGTTGGATAGATGGTCGAGTGGATCAATGGATGGATGAATGGTGGATTGAAATTATGAATGGATGGATAAGTGAATGGATGACGGTCGATGGATGGATTGGCTGTGCTTGGTCAGTGGCCCTATACGCGCTTACGCTTGTTACATGCATAATGTCTTTTCAAAATAAACTTACGTCTTCACAGGAAGTTAGGTTTAGGCAACAAAACTGCTTAAGTAGGGTTAGGAAAAGATCGTGGTTGACCTTAACTTGACTGACAAATGATTCACATGACTCACGTGACTAACGACTGATGTGATCAGGCCCTGTTCAGACCTGGTATTAACATGCGTCCTCAGTGATCGGATCACAAGTGGACAGCTTTAAGTACGTCTGTTCGCACCTGGCATTAGAATGCGTCTCCACATGCGTCTTCAGTGGCCACTTGCCACTGATTTTGACTGAGCATCAACTAGGTCATTCAGGACATTTTAGTAGTCATCAATTACTCCCAAAAGCAGTCGACTAGATGATTAATCACGGGAGTATTTTCTTACCCAATTACAATGATCATCAAAAACGTTTCAAATACGACCCACCTGGGGGGTAGGTGAAATAACAGAGTCCTCGATCGGCTCTGAGAGGCTGTTTACAAATGAGCCGTGATCTAATTGGACTAAACCCCCAGCAGGCACGTCTGATCTGGAGATACTGTTTGACTGCAGTGACAACTAGATAGCGGGAGCCTTTCCTAAATACCTTAAATTATATTTATTTAACATGGCATAACGTAGAAAATGATTGTTCAAACAAAGCTATGTTCGACAACAATCAACGTTATGTCCAAGTTTCTCTCTGCCTCTTTCTCTTGCTGCATGTCCAACACGTTCTCACTCCCTTTAGTGCCCCACACTGCCCAGTGTTAAAGCCACGTATGACAACAATGACTTGTCAACAACAACTACCCCCAGCGGCCCCAGCTGCATATCTGCATTGCCATGGCTTTATTACTGCACCGAGCTAAAACAGCAGATTACTCTAAAGAGATGCACAGTGTAGACTAGTGGTTTTGACTATTCTTGGAAACCCATAACGTCAGCCCAGTCATTGTCACTGGAGGACTAAATGTAACCTGGCTCTGTCCCAGATTTGTCATGGTTTAAGGGGTGCAGACTTATTATTTGGGCTCAGAATCAACTTCAGTTAGAAGCACTCTGGGCCAGTGTCGTCTCCCGGACTTGGACCAGTGTACTTGGACCGACGCCATCAAGTCATTCAAATAAAAACCCCAAAATACATAGTCTATAATTGTCCTCCAGAGCAACACATATAGCGTCTTCATGATCTGACACCCCTACTGGCAGGATGACAGGATTTGTCAGTGCCTTCCAAAACTGTTACAGATCATGTTACAGGTTTGGTTAGGGCAGGGGTCAGCAACCTCTACTATCAAAAGAGCCAATTTAGGCAAAAAAAAAAGAAGAAAAATCTGTCTGGAGCCGCAAAACATTTGAGCATTGTGATGAAGGTAACACAGTTTATAGTCTAAGTATATAGTATATAAGTCTAATGCAGTGAGGACCAAAGTGCAAATGTACTACGGAGTATTAGGGCCGCATTGAGGGAAAAACAAAATCTGAGATTTCCAGAATAAAGTCATAACATTACGAGTATAAAGTCATAACTTTACGAGAAAAAAAGTCGTAGTATTACGAGAATAAAGTCATAACTTTACGTGTCTGTTTCCAGTTTTTTGGCATTTCTTTCTCCCTCTTCCTTTCCTCAACACCTCCCATCTTCCTCTCCCTCTTCACCCTCCTCCGTGTTTCCCATTACGACTTCTGTCTCTTCTCGGCTAATAGTCGAGTATCTGCCCGCGACGCTGATGAGGCCCATTAGCGCGAGTGAGCCGCAACAAAGGAGGATCACAGCTCTGCAATGTAATGTGATGAGCTTCCTCTCTCTTATCAATTCCAGGGAAACATTAAAGGAGTACGGGAGGAAAAAAACTCTCATTTCATACACCCATAATTAAATGACACAGACGGGTTGATAGTCCCTGGACCATTGTGAATCCAAATTACGCAAAGTAATGAAGGAAAGCACTTTTAAACTGGAGGTAAAAAGCCAGAGAGGCTTTGAAATCATCTTTATGCTTCAGCTGCATGTTTTGTGTACATTTATAAAGTTGTTGGTGTAAATTTACCTTAGAAAAATAGATAAATAAGAACCTGCCCCGGTTAATTTACTTTCAATTATAACTTGCTTTGATGTACCCTTGTGTTCTTTTTTTTTTAATAGAAAAAGGTTATTCAGAGTACATATTGGAGCAGCAAAGAAAATCTTCCTGAGTGAATATTTTAGAATGCATATATCGCTCATGCATATAATGCACAGACTTGCAGAGCCACTCTCACAGCCTTGTGCACAATGAAGGTTAGTTGTGGTTAAAGGTAGAGGAGGCCTGAGAATGAGAGATCGTCAAGAGTATTTTTTTCATTACACTATGTTGCAACACAAAACGAACTAACTAAAACATAACTAACTCCAACCACAGGAAAGTAATTGAATATAATTTACAGGACGGGTAATGTAGTAAAAAGAGTTTCAATTTGAGTCCCAATTACAGATGTTTCCATCACAGGAATTTTTCTTCTAAATTCTCAATTGGAAAAATATACTTTTTGGTGGTTTCACTTTAGAATATTTTCTGAAAATGAAAATATTTTCTTCATTTATCATTTCAGAATGCGGAAGTTCTAAGATATAAACCACATCCCTCACTTTATGGTATTACAGCCTCAATTTCTTTAATTTGTCACGGCGTTGTTCCGCTGTTCTGTTGTACCCACGCGCATGCAAATACATTGAATTTCGTCGTTAGAGCATAGAGATCCTTTCGCTGCCATGTCTGAGCTGTACAGTCACGTAATCATGACAACGCATTCTAAATAGCGGTCCACTTCCGTGTTTTGGTACGGTTTGCTTTCACACCTGATGCGAACCGTACCCGAGTACGCATGATCCGTACTCCAGACCACCTTTTCAAGTGGACTCGAGTACGGATCGACGAACCATGCCCGAGTACGGTACAGAGCGTTCACACTAATCAATCGAACTGGACTTTGGGGACAAGTGTACTCGGATCCGGGCCCTGGTCCCTAATGTGAAAGCATCCTAAGATAAACTCTGTTGGCCAGCTGGTTCAGGTACATTAGACATATAACAATGCTTGATAAAAAAAAAATACAGTGTGCAATCCTTCTAAAGCCTTTATTTTTATGAAACGTGTAAAATGTTTGAAGTTTCTTTAATTCAATAATTATTGTCATTGTTGTGTTTCCGGTACTGTCTCAGTTCCCATGGTGAGAGGAATGCAAGCTTTGTGATGTCTCCCGCGGTATTTCTTGTGTGATTTGTATAATCTGTGAAGAGAGGAGTTTCAATCTGGACCTATTGTGGCAAAACAGATTGGACAGAGCTTGAACATTCTCACTTCATCTGCAGTGTAAACTGCAGTTTAAATAGCCAATAGCGGTATTTCAGAGGAATGGTATTCACAAAATGTGAAATAATTCGACCAAATTCTTTTAAATTTATGTTTTTTCCCCCTTTGTTCAAGTTGAGCCAAGACTGTGAGTGCCTGTATTTGTATTGAAATAGATAATGGCACATTTGTTTAATATCTATTTAAATGGGAAAGAGAACAGGACTAAAGCAAAACATCCCAAACAGAAAAAAAACACAAACAAAAGCCAGCTTCAGTTCTCTGGGTGTAACAGATGAACAGACACTTTGAGAGAAGCCCAGCACTCCCTTGGTGCAAGAGCACATCCGGACTCCAAATTCATCCTCATTAGTTTCCCATGATGAGTTTAATGAGCACCTCGTTGGGAAGGTTTTGCTTGGCCCACTGTCCTCTGGGTCCTCTGGCATCGCAAGGCCCGCGAGAGCCTCTCACATAGAAGAACCCGATGAAGCGACATCCATCATCAAACAGAGACGAGAGAGGAGATGGCGAAAGAAAGACAGAATGAGGAAACAAAAACCCCACACAGAGAGAAGACGGAGAAAGCGAGGGGGAACGACAGCAGATGGAGTTGAGAGAGGGTCTCCCAGCGGATGAGGGAAAAGGGGAGAGCTCATGATTAGCAAAGCTACATCCATCATCCTGCAGAGGAAAAAGGTGCAGAAGTAAAAGGAGAAACAGCTGGACGGACACAAAAAGTGACGAGAGAAAGCAAAAAAAAGCCTTAAGAGAAACCACATTTTGGTGACAGAAAGCAAAAAAACACAGTGCGGAGAGTATGATGTAACTCAGCGCCTGGCAGCCACTGATGTACAAGAACACAACAAAGCGTAAAAGTGGCAAATATTTGCTTAAACAAACTACATATTCTACAAACCAATAAGATCAGTTTTCAGTAAATATTTTTTTATTACCAACTTCTGTTATATTGATTGGTTGTGTCAACTGAACACGACTCGCTCCACATACAGAACTAATGATTATATGGGGAGGAAATTACAATCTTCCACCTGCTACTCAACGTCAGCAAAACCAAGGAGCTGATAGTTGATTTTTAGGGAAATAAAAGGGGGCGAAGACACACACCCCTGTCTATAGCAGTGGAGCTGAGGTAGAGGAGGTGAATAGTTTTAGGGTTCTGGGAGCATCACAGAGGGCCTGTCATACCCTGCTGTCGTCGAGACATGTTATACATTCCTGTACTTGCGTATTTTGATCCAGGAAAGAGAATAAGTCTCCACAGATGCTTCAAAAGCTGGTCTGGGGTCAGTCCTCCATCAGGACCATGATGGGAACATAGACTGTATATTAGAAGTGGACGTAGTCACCGTAACGTCACCCATTGGTTTGTGGACTACGGTTCTGAAGCCTCGACTTTGGCATTTTTCCCGTCGCCATCTTGGTTTTTTGGAACCAGAAGCAACACGAGAGGGTGGAGCTAAGTACAACCGAACGCTGAATAAGACATGTTTAGGTGACCAAAATGTTCCAGAAGTTGTTAAAGTTGTAAGACGCAACGCAGTGGTAGCAACCTGTCAATCACGAGGTAGCCCCGCCCTAAAGAATCCCCTGCTTTATGGTCTATCTGACTCTAAATGGGACCATCATTTACTAAATGAAAATCATGCTGTATTGAAGAAGACTTGAAACTAGCGATTGAGACCATAAACTCATGTTTACAATGTTTACTGAGGTAATAAATCAAGTGAGAAGTAGGCTCATTTTCTCATAGACTTCTATACAATCAGACTTCTTTTTTGCAACCAGAGGAGTCGCCCCCTGCTGGCTGTTAGAAAGAATGCAAGTTTAAGGCACTACAAACATAAATGAGATACGCCCAAATTGAAAAAGAATGTTCGTAAATTATAATCCTTTCTAAACAGAGAAAGGACGTAGTGCAGAAGTTATGTGAGGGACATTTGGGCATTGAAAAAAACAACAAAATGACTGGCAAGAGAGGCTGTGTATTGGCCAGGCATCAAAATGTACAACATGCATAACACACCAGAGCAGACACCAGAAGGAGTCCATGATCGATGATCACGACCATGATCGATGTCCTCAGGCAGCAGCCATTGGAGAGAGTGGGTGCGGATCTGTTCCATTTTTTGAGGAAATTAATACCTGTTTGTTAATTGTCTATTTTTCCAAACTATCCTGAAATTGCTCATCTCACAAGCCTGACAGCTACAGGGGTGGTGAAGCACATGAAGTCAATATTTGCACAACATATGAAACTACAGAGGCGGGATGAGTTCAACCATAAGGCAGCAAGTCCACATTTCCCCCCAGGGGGAAGTCAAGACAGGCCAACGGGAGAGTCGAAAAACAGGTGCAAATAATAAAAAAATAAAAAACTCATACCAACAGTGATGACATTTACCTGGCACTACTGGCATATAAAACAGACCCACTTGAAAGTGGAAAGGATTCCCCTGGGCGGCAAATTGCAAACACAAGTGCCGGGGGGTTAGAGAGCGACCACAGGAGGAAATACTGAGACAGATGAAACACTGTAAGCAACTCCAAAAGGGATATTTTATCTGAAACCAGCAGGCTTCCGTAAAGAGGTCATGGTTGATACGTCATGAGTATTTGACTGAATAAAGTTTAGTACATTAAACGCTATGGTGGTCAGTCGTCAGTCATTACGGATACTATTATTAAGACACATCCATGAATCTGCTTAGAAATCATTGAATAGATTATGCTCCTTTTAACTCCCGAATTGGCATGAGAGTATTCCCCTTTTTAAGCTTTCACTATTAAATCCAGTGATAGTTTTCTGTACATATATGGGTACATAGCAAAGTAGTTGTAACTTATAGCGAACTCACTGACTCCATTGCAACATTATACTTCCTGATTACGTCCCCCAAAGCCCCTGAATTATGGGAACTCCAATTCCAAAACCTAGAGCATGATTATCTCCCAAATAAAGTCTCAAAATCCATTAATATTAACTTTAATTTTAATTTTTCATGCTGCACTATTAATATTGCCAGCTATAGTTGCTAGAGCTAGAGGGGAAATGGAATAGACCTTTTTCTCAGGAGACATTGCGTGCATGTTTGCATGCAATGATCTCAAATGTTTCATCTGTGGTTAAGAGCCAAACCAACCTATTCGCTGCAGCACGTATAAAAGAACATGAACTATGATGACAGCCTTTGCCGACTACTCTCCCATCCCCACAGACTGAATTATCAGCAGCTAAAGGCTAAAAGGTGGAGTTAAACCCAGGGGTAATACTATATTTCTTTAAAGCTCTGGAGACGGGTGGTTGGCTCTTGGGTTTCAGGGCTTTGAAACTTAGTACTTTTGGGAAACCAGCGGTGAAATGCAGTCTCTCATACTGGGATATGGTCTCATAAAAAAATAATGCTCCTCCTCAGGCATGGCCCTGCTGGTCATTCTGAAGTCTGGGCTGAAAGTTTATAAGGTGATGGTGCTTTCTTTCCATCACACCTGCTCTCCACAGGCTCTGGCTTTTACCTACTTGTTTTACCTGATTTACAGATTCGTCACTTTAATTCTGTAAGAATAAAGAACGCTGCTCTATTTCACAACAGTTTGTAAGCCACGGACACGGGAGGTCAAGCTAAATGAATTTTAAAGCAAAAACACAAAGAAATACCTAGTTCCTCACTACTTTATTCAAGCCGCCCCTTCTGCTTCATTCCTACATATCCCAGAGTGCTTACCAGCAACATTCAGAGAGCAGGCGTGATCTTGCTGCTGATGTACTTATAAGTGAAGAGTTCAAACCTAAGAATGTAAGAGAGTGGGAACATTTCCAGTCAACAAAACTGCTCTCTCTGCACCAAGATCCATTTCTCTCTGTGTGATTGTTACACATCTGTGTGAAGTCTGCAAAGACGTCCTTGATCTTTGACTCAGAGATGGTTCACAAAGCAGAAAGTGTTACATAAATGTTTCACACAGTTGAAAATAAGACTATATTTGCTTTTATACTATTTTTAAAATATGCACATTGTTATGTTTCCAACATTTGGTCAAATATTGCAGCATCCGAGGCCTGAAGATTGAACAAGGCCTGTAGTTCTACTCCTCCCTGTTCCTTATATTGTTTTAGTAAAGTCCCTCCCTGTTTTCTAAC
>CAKAKR010036893.1:0-20405 GCA_916700685.1 Adelosebastes latens
ACGTCTATTATGAACGTTGTCTTCACTACCGCATTGCATTGTGGGATATTTATGCCACCGTAATGTTCAGCTTTGCATACTGTAATATTTTACCGGAAATACTATGCAATTCGCATACTATTGGTTTTATGCTAAGGTTTCGGACTTACTAAAATATCTCACATACTGTTTTAGCGTACTAAATAGCATGTTAGTATGGAACTTTGGACGCAACCACAAACTGTGATGTCACTGATGAGGTCACAGTTTATGTGACATGATCATTTATGATCTCACAGATGAAACCACTGATGATGTCACAGGAATGTTAGTTTAGTCTGAATGACAGAGGTCATTGACTTCATCAGGGGAACTGTGATTACTACTATGTTAATGTTAATTAAAAAATCTAAATACAGTAAAAAATACTACTTAACAAAAATCACTAAGGCAAAAAAATAGCATTACTGCTTAATGCATTAATGCTTATGTGAATGTTAATTAAAACAATCTAATACTACTATGTGAATGTTAATTACAAAAATTAAAATAATGTAAAATATGCTACCTAAAAAAAAAAAGACAAATCAATAGCATTAATGCTAAATGCATTAATGCTAACCCTTCATGTTTGATGGCGTTGCCTAGCGTCTGCGTTAGGCAAACCTCCGTCTGCTGACAGTGGTGCCTGACTTACGAGTCCTCTGTCTTCGGACAGCGGAGGCCTTGTGAGGTCTCTGCTTGCGGCGGACATTGGAGGACTTGCTTGCCTGTCTGCGAGTGGAGCGAGTGGCCTGTCTGCGTGCGCTTGCATTGTCAAAAAACACTAGGTTTTTGATCTGTGATTGATGGGTGTAACGGGGGTCCTATAAGTAAACTTTTGACGACGTTCCGTGATGTCACTTATGATGTCACAGTTTATGTGACATCATTTATGACATCACAATGGCAACATTCCATCATGTCACTGATGATGTCACAGGAGAGTTAGTTTAATCTGATTGTCAAGACTTTCTGGCAATTGTACTGTCCCATGTGTCTACTAGACCTTCTCTGTCAATCTCTGTGAGAAATCATTGACTTCATTGAAGGAACTATGACTACTACTATGTTGATGTTAATATGAAAAACTTAAATACTGTCAAATTTATTTAACTGTTCTATGCATTAAAAGGTCCCATATTATAAAAAGTGAGATGTTCAGGTATTGTTTATTATAAAGCAGGTTTAAGTGCTATATATAAATAATATGAAAGTAGTGAAATGCTCAATCCACAGAGAAATACACACAGCCCGTATTCACAAACTGTGCCTTTAAACGAGCCGTCATGATTACTGTACATTTGTGATGTCACAAATCTACGATATATACTGTACTTATAACCGATAGGCCTAGCATTTTTCCAAAACAGAGTTAAGTGCTGTACATACATAAGAAAAATAGAAACAAATAAAATGTGTGGCTAACCCCATAAGTTTGAGTTATTTTATAGCGTATTACTTTGACCCAGTGGTCGTGGATAAGATGGGTGTACTACTAGGTAGAGATGGGTAGGTTACAGAGGAGGAAGTGAGTATAATAATCTCCTATATATTCCAATGGACACTCTGTATCCTATACCTACATACAGTATACTCTCCACTACACCACTGCTGTGACCTGTAGACACTGTTGTGTGTATTGTTTAAAAATGAAACAGAATGCTAGTTAGCTATAGCAGGTTTAGCCTCAGTCAGATAGGCTGAAATGCAAGGCTTCCTGTATTATACAGCCAGCAGAAATTAGCAGGTAGATAGACTATCTACAGCCAGCAAATGCAGTTAACGGTGCAATAACCTTATATGTAAGCATAGAGTTGTACTCAAACAGCAAACTACGTTTTTTGCTTTCTATGTTTAATGTTCATTTTTTTTGTAAGGAAAATGATATTTGTAGGCCTATTGTGAAGTCTTATGGAACGGTTTTAGCCAGTCTATAGGTTAGACCAGGGGTCAGCAACCTGCGGCTCCGGAGTCACATGCAGCTTTTTAGCCCCTCTCCAGTGGCTCCCTGTGGATTTTTAAAAATGGAAATGAATAACTGTTCTTTGATTACATTCTCATTTTTATTTATCATTGTTGTAGGTCTACGGTACGACGGCACGACGGAGTATTAGGGCCACGTTGAGGAAAAAAATTAATCTGAGATTTTGAGAATAAAGTCATAACATTATTAAGTAGTCATAGGTTTACGACATATTTTCTTTTTGTCTCGTAAAGTTATGACTTTATTCTTGTAATATTACGACTTTTGTCTCGTAAAGTTATGACTTTATTCTCGTAATATTACGACTTTTTTTCTCTTAAAGTTATGACTTTATTCTCGTAATGTTACTACTTTTTTCTCGTAATATTACGACTGTTTTCTCGTAATATTACAACTTTTTTTCTCGTAATATTATAACTTTATTCTGGAAATCTCCGATTTTCTTTCCCTCAATGTGGCCCCCCTTACTCCGTAGTACATTTGCACTTGGGCCGTCACTGCATTAGACTTATATACTATATACTTAGACTATAAACTGTGTTACCTTCATCACAATGCTCAAATGTTTTGCGGCTCCAGACACATTATTTATTTTTTTTTGCCTAAAATGGCTCTTTTGATAGTAAAGGTTGCTGACCCCTGGGTTAGGGTGATACCGTAGCCCCGTTCATATTCTAGAGGGATAGCAGAGCTGATGCATGTTAACACCAAACAGATGATATGAACAGTGTCCCACTATGGTCATAAATATTTTTTGCATGGGTAAAGTTCATTATGAGTCTGTAACATGTAGTCTAATTATCCTTACTGGATGTTATTGGTATAAAAATAAAGCATTTATGGAGGTCAGTACGCGAAGGAGAAGAAAGCACAACCCGTGTTAGGCAGCTGTGCATCATCATTCAGGAAAAGCAAGGCCTCTTTAAAAAATAGTTAGCATGAAATATCGTCATTAAAGCTTCATTCCCTGTGTACCAGGAGGATGTTGGCAGAGCTGTCTCATCTTCGTGCATATTTACAAAGCCTTGGCAAGCATCCCACTCATTTTTTGTGGCTAACTGGCGAAGATGTTGAGTTGCCCTGAGCAACTGTGAGAAGCTATACAGAGAATGGGCTGGCAGACTTGGGAAGAAACGCTCGTTAGGCCGAACTATGTTGTCATGGTTAATTAAATACCCACTCCATATTTGAAGTTTGTTTTTCTTCCGCTGCTCCCTGTCTGACCCTCTCCATCATGAGGACGCCGTGGGAATGAGCGGTGGACACGCGGGGTCATTGCTGCCTTTCTCTTCGGTTTGACTGATGTATGTGATTAACTGGCATTACCTTCAGACTTTTTCGGCGAAGGGGTGGGGGTCGAAAACAATGCTCCGGCTTTCATCTCCGATCCGAATATCGTGATTGAAAGCTGAAAAGGCTCCCGCTTTGAACCCGCACACTGATGTAGAAACCAAAGAAGGCTTCCACACCTCCAAACCACCCAATGATTTTCAGGATATTAACAGCTTGGCAAACACTGTCTTATTCAATTGTTTCAGAGCCGGTGTGAAGCGGAGGAAAAGAAAGGGAAAACAAGAGGAAAACAGAGGCATCACACTTGAACGGCCGAGGAGGACGCAGTCACCTCGCGTCCAACCTGCTTGAGGAAAGGACTTCATTGAGTATTTTGTTTTCATCTAAGGCGGAATCACTTGGCGAAAGGTGTGTGTGAAAGAAAGAGGGAGAATACCTATATATATATATGTGTGAGTGCATACTTGTTACAAGGCACTCTCATTTACATATAGAGCACTGGGCCCTCAGGAGGTAAGTGGACTTTAACAGTGAGATAGCTCTGCTATTTATTGCTTTTCATGCTGCAGTGAATACCTGAGAGCCGCAACTTCTCAAACGTGGCAGTGAAATCCATATACAAATGACCAACAGCCATCACTGTTCTTCAGTAAGTGCTTCTGCACTCAGAAAAGAGAAAGCCAGGAGGCTGTAAGACACACAATCCACCAATATCTATAAGCTCTTTCTCTGTTAGGACGCGAGCAATGGGATGCATAACACGACGTGGCGACATGCCGAAATGACGAGCGGGCGAAGTTTGCCCTCCAAAACTTTCTCTCAAAGTTAATGAAAACTTCCAAATTTGACAATCTCATTGATTTGATTTTTATTCCCCCCAAACTATTGATAGAGCCGCCCACCCGCGCACAATGTCAAATTGTCAGCCTGTCAACAAAAAAAAGTCAGTTTACATTTTCAGGGGATGATGATACAATCCATCAATGTCAGGCTTAATCTGAATTGGAAATTATATTACAAACCCCAGAAATAAACTTGTGTTTTTTGTCCAGTCCAGTCAGCAGCATGGAAGATTTATTGCCGTGGCATAATTCTAAACATAATCTTAGTTCTGCTGTGCGATTTAGCAGTGATTTATAGTCACTCCGTTTACTTGTAAACCATGGAGGGGACTGGCAGAAAAGGACAGCCTAATATGCTAACAGCCACTGTTCTGCTGATATGAAAATGCAGCTGGGCGGGGAAGCTTTGAGCTATGCAAATGTGGTGTCTCGCTGTGCAGCTGCAGACCTGTCATCGGTGCTCAGTTTGGCAGCGCTGATGATTACATGGAAACATTTACATCATCCCATAGAAAGCCATGATGCCATCGGCTCAATCACCGCTCCCGTGTCATCATTATTCACATTATCATCAGTATTTTTTAAAATCCTTTCATTCTTATCAACATCATCATAATTATGACATATTTTTCCATATGAAAAAGTAACAACACATGTCATCTTCCCTGCACATTTACACTCTCTGGCCCTGTTTTCAGCTGGCATTAACATGCGTCTTGGGTGATCTGATCACAAGTAGACAGCTCTAAGCACGTCAGTTGGCACCTGTCATTAGAATGCATCTCCAAGTACATCATGAGTGACCACTTGTGATCAGATTTCAACTTCCTGCTTTATATGCAAATAAACACGTACGTTATTTCCATTGGCAAAGACCTAATGCGTTGTTGTTTTTAACCGGTGGGAGGCAGCAATGCATTTCCTGTGCTTGGTTTGCCAAAAAAAAAAAAATAAATAAAATAAAAACAACAAAGACTGAGTCTATTCCTTGGAGTGTTCCATGCAAACCAAAATCGCCAAAGATGTTTGACACACTCGTAATATATCTATATTTTTGGTAACATTTCATTTTACAGGTCCGCAAATTTCATTGTAAATAGGTGATAATTAGCATGTAACCTGTAATGTGTAATTTGATTTGGTAATTCTGTGAAATTACCCCAATATTTACCTCAAAATTTATAAAAAAAATACTTTATTATAAACATTATTTATTAATTACATGCTAAAATAGCATATAATCGTTAAAATAGGTCCCATAGGCTTGAGAAGCGGCTGTGCGCTGCTCTTCATCGGAGGTGGAAAACCAAAACTAATAGAAGACACTTCTGATCAGGAACAAATCTCACTATTCTGTGCCTTACTGTCTACACAAATGTAACCTGGTAGCTAATGTAATGATTCAGGGAGTTTTTTCAAGAAATTTCAAAGAAGTTATTTGCTAATTATCATTTATTTATCAGCAGACATGGAAATAAAGCATATCAATTAACTTTGTATTCTTTTCCTGGAAATGTATTAAATAAATGACCAGCTATTGAGAAAGAGCGGAATATAATTTTTAATACAACAGCTGTCACTGACACACTGACAGCTGTTGTATTAAAAATTATATTATTAGCAAAAGTGCTGATGTTTTCCAATATTAAATATATACATACATTTGCATAAAGCAAGCATATTTTCCCACTCCCATGTTGATAAGAGGATTAAATACTTCTCCCTTTAAGGTACATATGGAAAAGATACAAATTGTGTGATTAATCGCGATTAAATATTTTAATTGACTGACAGCCCTAGTTTCTAGATTCGGAGTATATTTTTTGTGATTTATCCTGCAAGACCTCCATATATTTCTCCTCAGCCATGTTTACTCTGAGAGTTTGTACAGTATAACCTCTCTCGTAGTTCAGTGCTTCTTGCAAAAAGGCAAAGAAGTCAAGCCGATCAGTACTTTAATAACAGCCGCAGATAGATGGAAATGACCCTGGAGCCCCGGAGCCCTATTGAGTAAATCATTGAGGTCCCCTCTTCTTATTAAAACCGGGCTTTGGGGAACCAAGGTGGCCATTGACTAAGATGGAGTCACTCACCCAGATTAGCCTTTAGCCTTGGAATAATACACCCTGTACCTTTGACTAGTTATTGCTTCCTGCTGTACAGATCATACATCTAACTATTGATTGGCCTTGCCTGCTCCAGAGCTCTAATTGTGGTGCTGGCCTCGCATTTCACAGACAGTAATAGGTTACACAGAAGAATAAAGATGCAGTCGCTAGATATTGATCACGAGGAATCCACACCTCTGGCAAAATTAACGAGACAATGCATATGGATCGATACTGCTTTCCCCTCACTTGGCAAAAGAATCTTTTTTTTCCTTCTTCCTCCACGCTGTGCCTGTAATCCAAGCAAAAGTGCTGATTTGGGCTCATCTTTTCAAAAGCATCTCATTAAAGTTCATCATGCAGTATCAATTGTAAAACCGCCAGGAATCTCATTATGGATTAGGGGGGTGAGAGCTCGCCTCGATTGTTTAAGTGTAACCGAGACGAGTGCTTTCATTGGGAATGTGTGTAAACCAACAGACTGCGATCGCTTCGGCGTATCTGATTGCCCCAATATGGGAAGACAGAATCGCACCAAGTCAGAAATAGAACGTGATGTAGACGCGTTCAGGATTACAGAAGATTAATGGCCTAATAACTCCGCTGTGTATATTGTGACTATCGCAGCCCACGAAAACTCATCCCATTTGTTAAAACATGAGACCGACCGACGTGGATGTTACAGCAGACGAAAATCGATTCTCGATCGCCATAATTAGCACGCCCGAGAGACTGATTGAAACGATACGAATGTGGTTTCGGTGCACGTGTGTGACTTTGTCTTTGGAGATCATTGTGAAGGAGCTACAGGGCAGCAAAGTACTAACACATATAATTACTCACGCTTGACGCTGGGCCCTCCCATGGCGCCGGGGGTTTTGGGTGTCAAGCATCCCGCTGCCTGTTTTCTCTGTGCATGCTTACCAACAGAAAAGGAATCGTTTCATCAGTGTCTCCTTTAATCTCACACACACGCGTACATGCACACACACAGGCAGTAGTTGACCACTTGACTCGCCAGTCCTACCCTTTTATAGCCCTCAAGAGTGCAGGCTGCTCTTAAGAGAGAGGTGAGCAAAAGGTGAACCTTCCACAGCTAATTAAAGGAGTTCAGAGTATAAAATAGCTTTTTTTTTTTTTTAATCTGTTTAAAGTTTTTGTCCATGAGGGAGCAAACGGAAAGTGATATTCAAGGATGGGTTACAAAGTCTAATAATAAAAATGTTATAATATTTTATTACATTACCTGAAGTGCTTCCAAAACTAAAATGAGAATGTTACATTTGGGATTTGGTAAGGGTTCTTGTTCATCTTTATAGAATGTGAGACAAAATAGTATGCCAACCTACAAATGCTTTGTAATAAAGGGACAGTGTGCAGGATTTGGCGGCATCTAGTGGTGTGGTTGCAGATTGCAACCAACTGAATACCCCTCCGCTCACTCTTCGAGATATCACGGTTTTAAACTGTAAATTTATCAGTACAATGTTCACGTTCTTTTTGTAAAATAATTAGTGAACTGTGACGCAATTCCTTTTTTTTATTTGTGAACAAATATAATTAATGAAACATTATTTAAAAGTTTTATGAATCTGCTCTTTTAGGGCAAACATTTCCAGAAGAATCAAATGTTCAGACGAAGGCTGTGAAATATGTAAATAATAAAATAATCATTTAATAATGGTCCAAAATGATGTAAAATTGCATAGTTTTAAGTCAAAAACCTTCAAATTTTCTTGACCTTAATCCAATATCTCCTAGTATCTTTTATTCACTGTCGAAATTTAGAAGGCAGAAAAGAAAAAGTGCTCAAAATTTGTACACATTGTTAAATAAAACTACAACTCCTTTTCCTCTGAATCCACTTTCATCTTCTCTTTGTCTCTTTAAAAAAGCTGTGTTGTACAAAATTTCCGAAACAAAGCTGTTTTGGGCTGGAAACTAATCATCACAGGTGTCTGTTCCAGCTACTTTGATTCAGGCTATTCTGTTGGCTACTTTCACTGCAGAAGAATTGCAGTAATTTTTGCTAAATTGCTGCCAGTGATTGGTTGAAACTGCACTGATTATTGCGGCTGTACAGTACAATTGCACATGCCCGAGGGGACTAAGTCTTACTGAATGAATTGATGTTGACTGATATTTCATTAGATCCAAATTCTGGAGTTGCTGCCAATAATATCCAGACTGGGACAGAATCCCAGAGGTGCCTTACTCGAGGGAAATAATAAAATACTGGGAATCTCTGCCGGTACCTGGCAACTTGATGTAATTAATGATGAGGTTCATTTTGTTCTGAATGGAGAAAATTTTTTAGAACAAGCTTTTTATATTCCTTTTTTTTTCTTCCTCAGGTGCGGGTAATGACTAAGTGCCCTTGATTTGAGCCGTGACAGGAGTGGTTATGAGTTTAGCGGGGACATTAGTATGGAGATAGGATGCCTTAACTCTCAAGAGCAAAAGCGGGAAACAGCAATTCCTGCATTCCGTAACACATTATTTATCTGGTGTTTTGTTTAAGTATATGCTTAGTGAGGGGATATGTTATATAACACCTATTTTTTATAATCTCACCTGCACATACAAGCAATTTGCATCTCTGTCTTTTGTGTGTTTTATCTCATCTCCTGCATTTGATCACTATGCAAATACACCGATTCATTCATTCAAGAAATTATGATTGCAAAAAATAACCATATTCACCACTATTTTTATCACTGTACACTCTTTTCTTTGAATCTCATCTAATGATCCCACACTGAGAGGATCCTATAAACAGTTTAAGTGTAAGCTGGTTGACTGACAAAGCTGTGCGTAAATACACCCTGCCTCACTTTTTTTATTATCCATCATCTGTAAACAGGCAATTAAAAGTTGGTTCCAGACCAGCAGTGAGCAGGAGCAGTTAAATTAGGGACCTGTCTACACGTATACAGATATTTTTTAAAAATGTGAGTGAAAAGAAAAAAAAAGCCGGCCATCTTTAGTATTGTTTCTGGTGCATGCTCATTACACAAAGCAACATTGGGCATGCGCGAAATGAGGAGAGGACGTCATCATTTCCCAAAAGCTCCATTTTACACATCCACACAAAGTAACCGGAGTTTTAAAAAATCGGTACCTTTGAAGGCGTTTTCAGAAATATCCGTTTTTGTGACCCAAAACTCCTGCGTGTGGAAGGGAGGCCATAATGTAGAGGAAAATATCCGTTTTTAAATATATCTGTATACGTGTAAATAGGGCCTTAGTGTAAGCTGGTTGACTGACAAAGCTGTACGTAAATACACCCTGCCCCACTTTTTTTTATCCATCATCTGTAAACAGGCAATTAAGAGTTGGTTCCAGACCAGCAGTGAGCATGAGGAGTTAAATTAAAGCCTCAGCCCCGCGTTCCATCTCTCTCCCCACTTCAACTGTTTTTACTGCTCTCCTGGGCGCTTAATGTGAAGACGAAAAATGGTCACCAACACGGCGGCGTTATCGATGGTGCTGACATTTGCGGTTCCACCTTTCACGTACTTGGCAACATCAGTTTTCTGTCCACTAAGTCTCCCTCTCTTCCTCACTGTCTCTCTATCTTTATATACAGTATAAGCACACGGCCTCCTCTCTGATTCGCTCATCTCTCTTGCTTTCTATACGTCTCTGACAGAGAACAGTAAACTGCCTGCCATTATTTTACCTCTCCTCCTGCATGCATTTCGACGTACTGTATATATCTGCAAAGAGAGAGGGGCAGCCCTATTAATTAGGAGCGTGGCACCGTTAAAAAGGCTCCACGGGGAGAGACGGTGGTACTCTCAACCTGCCCACCGTGTCCTCCCACAGTGCTGGTGATTAATGATGTCAGCCATATCAGGGGGGCCCTTATCAGACACGGACGCTCCCACGAAACAAAGCCAGGGTTAGAAGCTCGCTGTTTAACTGATGAAGTGGGACCGATGGCGAGGGGGGAAGCCGAGAGCTGCCGTGAATGCTAATGACCCCTGGCGTCGATTGTTAGGTGAGCGCCCGGGAACATTAACCGTTCGCCTTCCCCAGTTTGAGGCGAGCTGTAATTGCGATGTGTATGATCGTGTCACATTGCGTGCTCCAGGGTTTTGCTGTATAATACCCAGGGGTGGAAGAAGGATTTACATTTTTTTAAGGAAATGTAGTAATACTATAAAGTAAAAGTCAAAGTCCTGTATTCAGAATCTTACTTAAGTAAAAGTATGCAAGCAGCAAAATGTACTTAAAGGAAGAAAAGTGAAAGTACTTTTTATGCCGAATGTGTCACAGTGTGGGGAATACAGGAAGGACCCAAATGCAGACGGTGGGACGTTTATTGTAGAAGCATAGACTTAAAGGCATCAATAGTCCAAGCTGGACATATAGTACCGATGACAAACTGACAAGGACTAAAGGAACTGGGCTGGTAATATGTGGAGCTGGATCTAATCAGAGGGAATGGGAAGCATCTGGGTGATCGGGTGGGGAAGTTTCAGGAAGAGCAGACGAGGAAAGTGGAAGCAGGTGTGGTAGATGGGTGTGGCAGTCAGGTGATTGAAAAAGGGAGGGAAAGTCCGAAAACATCTGGTGGATGAAAGTGTAATGGCAATGGAAGGAAGGGCCCGGGGAATAGGGAGGGACAAAGGAACAAACTGTGACACGATGGGCCTCATGCAGCAACATTCTCTTACATTTTGTTCTCTTCATTTTCTGTTAAGAGAAAAAATAAGAGAAGTCAACTCCAGATACACCAAACGTTCTTAATCATCCAAATCTGCTTTTACCCAGGTGTGCTTATTGATTAATCCCACTGGATCATAAATTGGAGGTGTGTTGTTTATTATTAGCACAGGTAACGCCCCCTAAACACTAGATAAGGGCAGATGTTGAGATAGATAGATAGATAGATAGATAGATAGATAGATATACTTTATGGATCTTTATGGATATGGAAATTCTACAACAGTATAGCGAAATCAAGGTACTATTTTCCAGAGCGTCAGTACTGGCGTTTACAGGAAAATCAAAAAGCATCAAAGAGCAGTGTATAAGCCATTCAAAGCTGAACGCACGCACTATTATCCAAGGGTTTAGGGTAGTCTTAATTGGGATTAATGGACCAATAGTATTTATTTAGCCCACAAATTGAATATTCCAATCATTATAATTTCTTTTAAACATATAATAATATAAATTGATTATATGACATTCCTGTGTTTTTTTTTATGTTACTCAAATTTAAAACGTATGTTTCCTTGCGTTGGACAGACATATTGTGGACTGTGAAAAAGTTTTTTTCTTTTCTTATCTTGGTAAGAGTGCTCTCGACCACTCGTAAAATGTTCTCCGACCTAAGAGAAGATTAAAAATAAGAAAACATTGGTGAATGCCATAAATCAATGGGTACTAACAAAATAAGAACAAATCATGGAAACGAACAAAAATAAGATAACATTTGTTCATACATATATATATATAGATATATATATATATATACACTGTATATTCGTACTGCTTTGTGTGATGCATTTTTTCTTATATATTTGCTGATTGGTTCAAAGCATTCTAAGACTACAGCTGTCACCATTGTTGTTGTGTACAGTTACCATGATGCACAGCCTTTGATAATTATCATTAGCATTAACATTAGCTGACCTCGTATCAAAGTTGGTGTGCTCGCCTGCATGTTATAGTGGTTTGTCTCAGCTTTTCTATTGCTGCTTTTTGTCTCATTTTCTGTTCGATCATAGATGAATTTACTCCATTAATCTGTTCATTGTCCATTTGTTCATCTTTCACATTATTGGTTAGGCTTTATTCGTCGAGGAAGAAATGTAATACAATGGGCCTCATGTAAGAACATTTTCGTATTCTTGTCTTAAACTTAACTTAACTTTTTTTCGTACCTCTGGCTTGTACAAGATGAGACCTTAGATACAGGAAACGCTCCTAATTTCAGATAACTGTGTAAATGACCTTGTAATTAACGCCCCAATGATACCATATAGACTATGTACCCTTCCCCATTCATCTGCTTCTGGCAATATATAAGTTATATATATATATAAGCTGTTTAAAGACACGCTCTGTTCCAAGAGCCTGACACGCATCCAAAAGAAGTTAGTCAGCCATGATGCACCTGGTTACACTTCCCGTTGACCTTATTATATACAGAGACAAATTAACTTTCAATTAGAACGTGATTTAAGTTGTTTTGCAGTTTGAGATGTTCATAATGATATTGTAGTGTTATACAATAGCTTCAATGGCCAATTTAAATTAATGATGATATTGTTAAGCTATATGAATATATTTAGAATTATATTATAATTCGAATTGCAGAGTGACAGGATAATGTCAACATAATTATGAAGTGTAATTGATATAGGTAAGTAATGACATATACAATCTATTAGTGAAAAACTTAACAGAAGTTTGGAAAAATAATTATATACATACATAAATATAAATAGCTAGTGACTCCAGCTGTCAGACCATTGCAGTTGACTGCAAAGTACAATATCTTCCTCTAAAATATAGTCTGAGTATAAAAAATAAAGACGCAAAAAATGGAAATACTCGTGTAAAGTACCAGTACCTCAAAACTGTACTAACTGTAAGTACCCTACTGAAGATAATGCATTTAGTTACATTTCACCACTGGTAATACCTCTCAGCTTAATGGACGGTTAGGAGTGGATTTTCACATTAGGCAGCAAGGTTACATCGTTTAATGGGACGCTTTGAATTAACGGCCTTATCAGATCAGATGGAGGCGCGGAGATCAATAAAACAATCTCTGTGTCTAATCAAACTCTAATCTTTGTCACAAGTTATGTGAGTTATCTCCTGGTTATGAGATATCCGCTCTAATACACTTGCTTTCAACTTTATCATCTACGTGCATCGCATATTTTGAAAAGGAACTTGGTGAGACCTTGCATGTGCAATTTATCAGCCCTATCTGTCCCGATGCTGAGAGAGAGAGAGAGAGAGAGAGAGAGGGAGAGGTATAAAGAGAAAGATTGGATCTCGTTTTTTTTTCTGACGATCTGCCACTACAAAGGCAATATCTCTCCTCCGTCCTCAGATTGCTATCTCTCATGGGACAGAAAGAGAATACTGTAGAGACATAAGACACTTATCAAGCTGTGGAGGACGTCTAATGAAGCAGCATGTAATAAAGATTATTCCAGCTGACAACACGCTCATGAAATACATTAAACATAAATTTGCCCATTAAATAAGAGAATCATCAATGTAAACCTCATTACCCCCAGTCTAAGCGTGGCTTTGATTGGGTTGAAACAAATATACTGTACACGTGAAAGGCTACCTTAGCAATTACCATCTTACTCACCAGTTGAGTTAGAACAAGGGTGATATATCTGCTGTATATGATTTGGAGGAGCAACAAAATCCACTTCACTTCACAAGATCAAACAAACCTACATGTGAAAATCATTTGAATAAACTCCTTAGAGAGCGCCGAGTAAACACTACCTACAGGAATAGATTCTTTTCATGTTGAAGAACAAGGCGCATACCGCAGTGTTTACATCTCGCGTGCGCTCGGCGCATGAGAAACCTATTCATACAGAGATGGTTAATTTGTTCCTGTTTGTTCACTGCACCTTGTTTGCTGGAGGCAAATGTCAAGAAATCATACAGGCCTGGAAATTAATAGTTAATGACTGTCATTTATTAGCTATTCCTCTATTGCCATGGGAAATGGGAATGTATAGGGATGTTTAATAGAACGCACAAATTAAATAAATTGACCAACGACTTATAAGAAACGGGGAGAAATGAAATTGCGAGTCGATTGCTTCTATGTAATTGCATGGCACAATGTCTGTCAGTCCGTCCACCACTTTGGTCTGGACTGAACTATATCTACAAGTATTGGGTGCATTTTGTCAAGACAGTCAAGGTCCCCAGAGGATGATTCCACTTGACTTTGGTGATCACCTGACTTTTCCTTTAGTGCCACCATGACGTTTACACTTTTTGTTTTTTGTGAAATGTCTTAACAATTATCGGAGGGATTGCCGTGAAGTTTGGTACAGGCATTCAGGGTCCCCAGAGGGTGAATCCTAATGGATATGGTGATCACTGACCTCGTCTGATATCATACGAAAAGTTCTTCCTCATTTTTCGTTCGTTTTCCTATGAATGTCCAGCAACACCTGTCAATTTCCACTCGTTACATGCATACAGTTTTTTTAAAAAAGACGTCCGTTTTTACCGGAAACAACTTGGTTAGGTTTAGGCAACAAAGCTACTTCAGTTTAGGCAAAAAAACTTCTTAGGTTTAGGAAAAGATTGACTTGTGTAGGTTTAGGCAACACAACTCCTTAGTTAGGTTTAGGAAAATATTGACTTGGTCAGGTTTTGGCAACAAAACTACTTAGCTAGGTTTAGGGAACAAATCTACTTAGTTAGATTTTGGAAAAGATCAAATTGGTTAAGTTTAAGCAACAAAACTACTTAGTTAGGTTTAGGAAAAGATCGACTTGGTAAGGTCTAGGCAACAAAACTACTTAGTTAAGTTTAGGCGGCAAAACTACTTAGGTTTAGGCAACAAAACTCCTTAGTTAGGTTTAGGAAAAGATCGTGGTTTGGGATAAAATAACTTGTGGTACAAACACCAGTCTCCTAGGCAAAAGTCCAGTGTTTTTTGACCCGCCGATCCACCCTGATCCTCCTCCCTATGCGGCGTTTGTCACTCTTTATACTTCCTGGATTACGTGGATACATATTAATTGATTTTGCGGGATGTATACAAATTACAGTGCATTGCTTATCATACAGTAGGTATAGCTACGAACGGTATATGAGAACAACCTGACTAGATGGATTGGCACAAAATGTTGTACAGACATTCATGGTTCCCAGGTGATGAATCCTGATAACTCTATCCCCTGACTTTAGCGCCACCATGAAGTCGACATGTGTGGGATTGAGTGAAGTATCTCAACAACTATTGGATGGATTGCTGTGGAATATGGTACAGACATTCATGTCCCCCTCAGGATGAATTGGAATAACTTTGGTGATCCCTTATTATGAAGATCCCGTTTGTCCAATACTTTGGTTTATGACTAACTACCTGCAAAACTAATGCGATCCCCATCAGCCTCAGTTGTACTTTGCATCTAATGCTAATTAGCATGTCAGCATTTTAACACCCTAAACTAACATGGTTAACGTGGTAAACATTATACCTGCCAAACATCAACATGTTAGCATTGTCATTGTGAGCATGTTTTTAGCATTTAGCCCAGAAAACAGCTGTGCTGATCAAAGTTGCAAGCATGACTGTAGACTCTTGTTTCCACACTGCTGCTTCTGTCCTTCTCTTTTTCATGCAAGTATAATGATGTTTAATGGTATGCACAAATCATCGTTCACAATTTGACTAAACACTTAAGAGAAACGGGCTGAAATTAAAGCGTGTACACAAGTGAGACTGTTTCTATGTAATTGTGTTATTTTACATTACTTTCTCGTGCTACATGTGAAACCAATACTGTAAATGTGTCACTCATTGGGTGTTGTTTGTGGATTCCATTTGCAGCGTGACTCAATATTAGCTGCCAGCAGAGTGCCTATTGGGTGCGTGTGGATCCAGTTTTACCCACCAAAGGATCCCTCTCCTCCTCTTCCCTTATTTGCTGTGAAATTTTAAAAGAAAATGAGACGTTTTCCACCAACTGTGGCTCCTTCTTCGCTTTCAGCGTCTTCTTCCCATCGCTCTCATTCATCCTGTGTGCCGGAGAGGTCCACGAGACTCATTAGCGCCCGCCTCTGTGTTTCATGCCGTGCTCCCCCAAAGGCATTACTAGCACCATTAGCCCAGGCAGCAGTGAGATTTCAAACTGCCTGGGCAGACGGATGCCTTCCAAACCAAAGTGTGCTCCTTTCTTTAATTAGCATTTTTCAAACATCAATATATTTTCCTCTGGCCTCCCAGGACCAAAACTCTGCCGAATTAATTATTAACAGCCTTGCTGTCTTCCACTTTCATTTTCTCCCACCTCCTCCTTCTTCCTTTGAAAGCAGTCATGGTTTCCAAGTTTCTGCCTCTAGTTGGATGTGAATGCTGGGTGGACATTCAGCGACTGCTCTCTCCCTCAGGTATGCTTTAATAGCACACATTTTGTGGCAGAAAATGATCAATTTGGGTCCAAATCAAGAATGCAAGCTGCATTACTGTCCATGAATGCTGGTTGTGCATGAGGCTTTGATGCCCACAGGCCAGTTTTATAATTATGTTTACATTTCCTTCTTTAATGTATAGTCTTCTGTCCGATTTTGGCAGTCATTTTTGCCGTTTCCTAAGTAAGGCAGGGACAGAATCACCTGCTGAAAATGGGATGACTCCTTTTCAGAATTCCCCCAGGTGGAGAACGGAGGGTAATATCCTTTTCTATCTGACATAATAAGGAAGAAATCGTGAGGCCACAGACTTGAAAGGGCAGGGGATTGGTTTGGAGGCACAATATGGTTGAAGAGATAAAGTTAAAAAGGAGCGAGATAACCCTTTTTCCTCTTTTGGCCGCGGCCAGCCTCTGTGACAGAGCAAGGTGGGAATAACCACGGCCCATCAGGACTCTCCATGGTAACCACTTCATTCAGCTCCAACACAGTTTCTCTATATTGAATCCAACAAATGCACACGTCAACTAAAGGTACCAATGACAGGGTATCTGCTGGGCATCTACTGTATATTGCTACATATGATTGTCTGGGTTTATTATGAAATAAATACTACACAATCAGTGGTTCTGTTGTTGTAAATATTTGGGGATATTTGATGGTGCTAACCCTTTTATGTTCTGCTCGACTATTTGGTAGAGGACACTTTGAGTCACTAAATGTGTTGAACTTAACTCAACCTGATAGAGCCCTTATGCTAAAAAAAATCCACTACATGTTGCTTTGTCTTTAAATATCATACCTTTACAATCCGCCTCCTTACATGAAGTTAGCAACAAAAAAGTCACTCTAGACTCTGTTTGGTCTCATTTTCATTTCATTTTTTTGACATATCATAGTTTCAGAGGCTTTACTGAACACAATTATGTACCTTGGTACTAAAATAAAAAGTTTAATAAGGGGAAAATCATTTCCTAAAAATGCTCTACCAAACAGTTCAGTTGTCCTTTAATGATAAAGGTAGAAAAGCTTATGATGTAATTAATATTTACTATTTTCTACTAAATAAAATAACTTCTGATTATTCATTGTTGTTAATATAGTACATTTAATGTTATTTCATTATATATATCTATATATGCAGAGATAATGTAATAAGTATGATTTTTTTACTGTCTAATAACATGCGCTATAAAACGGTTGAATTGTCCTGTACGGGTAAAAGTAGTGATTTTAAAATAATAAATGTACTATTTTTATGAAATAATAAATGTATCAACATTCACTATTGTTAATATCATATGTTATTATCATAAATGTAATGTTATTTTATTATATATTTGATGAAAAAAATATATCAGTGTTATTTTTCACCATTTCTGAGATGTTTTGAAAGTAGCCTAATGTAAATATGATTAATATCTAGAATAAATACATGGAAATAATACTAGTACTGGTAATACTACTAATTGCCTGGTAACAAATTGACATATGTTGGTATATTAACCTGTTACTGCATAATAACAGTACATACATATCTCAACTGTTTGGTAGAGGCCTATATTTAAAAAGAATTGTGGGGTCTGTTAAAAAACATTGATTGTTGTTATAATTGCCCCATAGGACATACAAAATGCAAATAGAAAATGTTTTCATTGCTTTTTACTTAGTGAGGACATTAAGGGGTTAATATGTTTTTGGGTGATTCAGAGAACTGTTGATGATAATGACATTGGTTATACCCATAGTGCTAAATTGGGGAAGAAACCTGATGGAAATATTTGTAGTAAAGAATAGGGCTGAACGTAGACAATGTGACAACACTTCAAGTTGTTTTGAGCCAATTTTAGTTGAATTCAGACGAAACTTTCCTTCTAAAACATCGATGCAATCTTAAGAAAACCATACGCTTGCAACAAAGAGACTCACTTAAGGGAAACTGAATGAAATGAGAGACAATTGGTTGAGAAATTAAAGAAATATGCTGTCTAAGTGCTTGTGCTTTCTTGTCTGTCAACTTATGAAAGGCCATGGCCAAAACATCAACTTTCAACAACCAAATAGAGCTACAGTAAATCCTTCTACAAAGCAAAGACACTTTTTCTTCTCCTAAAACAAGCTGGCCGACCGTCAATATCTTCATCGATCCAAAACAAAATTGTCACCACAGATGCCATAATGCTCAAGTAACACATAGAAATGAAAGTCTCTGATTATTATCACACAGCCTGGTACTCAGTGAAAGATTCACCACAGGAAAGTTAGGCAATTAGTGTTTTAATAAAACTGTTGCCATTTTCTATTTGATCTAATGTGATACAAACAGCACTCAGCTGCTTCCAAGGATCTCCTAGATTGGTACATATGCATTTGCACACAACTGCACACACAACACTAACAATCAATGCACAGACTGTAGAGAGAGAAAACTGTCTTAAAAGAAAAAATGAAAAAGAAAAAATGATTTTGAGAGGGAGGAAGGTAAAGAATCACTCAAGCAGTAACAACAACCTTAAGTGGCGAAAGTGCACAAAGGGGAAATACCAGTGAAAGTGACTTTGTTAAGAAGCTGAGCGTTTGTGTGGAGGAGCTAATCTAGGAGACCCTGGGAGGGACGGAGAACTGCTGGTATTAAATAGAAAATGACAGCAGTTTTATGAAAGAAAGAAAGTGTTGATACAAATGATCATATGAAAGTGGCAGTTTCTCCTCTTAAAAGGCATACAACTGAAAGAGACTGTCCTCCCACAAAAAACAACCCGACAGGTCGTTTCGTTACGACCCACATTTACGTTTATTGTTAGGTGGCGACCTCTAGTGGCCGGGAGCAAAGGAGGACGTCAGGTGACGTAGTATAAAGAATGACAAAGTCCACATAGGGAGGAGGTTGGGGTGGATGGATTAGGTCGAGCAAACACAGGATGTCTCCAGTGTGAAACCAAATGTCAACATTGAGTTATTTTAACTTACGTATGTAAATTAACTAGAGCTGTGAAAGTTATCGTGATAAAATGTTAACGCAAAGTCGTTTTAATGGCACTTATTTCTTTAACTACAGTGAAGACACTGGCATGATATGAAACTAGAAAAACCTAAGGAATCCATTGGTACCAACCATGAGGTTAAATAATGCTCTAAACTTACGCAAAATTTTGGCGAGGAAAAAACTGCCATGGCCATTTTCAAAGGGGTCCTTTGACCTCTGGCCATAGAACCCATTTTCATTCACAAATCTTGAGGTCAATCATGTGATTAATCGCGATTAAATATTTTAATCGATTTACAGCCCTAAAATTAACTTATGAAATAAACATACTTATTTTAACCCAAACCATGAGCTTTTCCTAAACCTAACCAAGTAGTTTTGTTGCCTAAACATAACCAAACTGCGATCGTATCACAAAGTTAACCACATGTTTAAAACTGCGACCATTACGTTAAGGTATGAGGAAGTGTTGATCTCCTACTACCGGTAGGAGCGCTAACTTAGGAAATGCTCCTCTGTGGCTCTGGAGGGGTCGTGTCTAGAAGGTAACCCACAAATTGCGAAATCTGATCTGAGATCTGCAAAAACTTGCAAAAACTCTTGTGAGACTCGCTGCCCAACGACCTATCCTAACCTTAATTATTCAAGGTTAATGATAAACCCTAACTATTCAAGGTCAATGCTAACCTTAACTATTTGAGATCCATGCCTGACCTTAAATATTCGAGATCAATGCCTAACCTTAACTATTCATGATCAATGTCTGACCTTAACTATTCGAGATCAATGCCTAACCTTAACTATTCATGATCAATGCCTAAACTTAACTATTCAAGGTCAATGCCTAAACTTAACTATTTGAGATCAATGCCTAAACTTAACTACTCAAGGTTAATGCCAGACCTTTACTATTTGAGATCAATGCCTAACCTTAAAGGGACTGTTTGTAACTTTGTAAGCGTATAAATGTAGCGGGTCGCCACACATGCGCGCTCGCATATGCGCGTTCGCGTGTGGCC